>JAJLSN010000347.1:0-22966 GCA_030567655.1 Nakazawaea ernobii | reverse complement strand
TTTAGAAAGAGATATTGAAATTTTTTTTATCAACACAACAAACTATTTAAGAAAAAAAGCTTAAGCTGAGGCTTCTTCAGCAGCTGGAGCTTCAGTAGCTTGAGCTGGAGCTGGCTTGTAATCTTTGACATAAGCAGGTGGGATTTCATCTTCTTCTTTAGCTTCGATAACTTTAACGGAATCTGGTAAAGCGGTTGGACCAGTTCTGGCGGTGGCTGGGTCTCTCATAATTTTGACTTTAACACCCAAAACACCTTGTCTCATCAAGACGTGTCTGGTAGCAATATCAATGAAATCGTTAGCTGGTTGACCAGAGTGGATCATGAAACCATCGGCGAATTTCATAGATTTGGCTCTAGCAGCTCTCAATTTACCTGAGACAACAACTTCGACACCCTTAGCACCGGATTCCATAACGTATCTGACAACTGAGTAAGCAGCTCTTCTGATAGCTAAACCATTCAACAATTTGTATTTTAATGATTCACATTGAGCGACAGCGGATAAACCTCTATCTTGAACTCTTTCAGCGTACAAGACAACGGCACCTTGTTTGAACTTGAATCTCTTGTGGACCAATGAGGTTAATTCCTTGATTCTCTTACCGTTTTCACCCAAAACAGCATTGGTGTGGGTAGCTCTGATGATGATTTCAGTCTTTGATGGTGTAATTCTAACTTCAACACCGGCGTAACCAGCTTCAGCTAATTCTCTGGTGAAGAATTCGTTTAATTCAGCGTAGAAGACACCGTCAGCTACGAGCTTTCTTTTCTTTGAGATGATTTGGGATGACATTATTGTTGTATGATGATTATAACTAAATAACTGCAAAGTGAAAAATTTTAATATTTTTTTTTCAAGTTTTTGCATTTTCACAAGAGACTTATTTACACGTACAACTGGTGGTAAATTTTCAAAAATTGTTTGGCAGAAAAAAACAAACATACACAAAAAGTAGGGTAACTGGCAAGACAGCCTCTGCTGCTGCTGCTCTTTTTTTTGTGTTACCGTTAAAAGACAAAACGAAGGGATAATAATAACCGTATAGACTAGACTAGACTAGACATCTCCTTATAACAAAGCAGCACCGATGGCAATGGCAATAGCCCCGTAAGCAGTATACTCACCAACTCTGTTTTGTGGAGCCAATCCTGCGCTTTCAATCAGTGGGGCAGTGTAGTTACTTGCAGGACATGAGACACTCTCGGCACAAGAAGTGACAACATCGGTAACTGTGGTCTCTACGGACTCAACAGTAGTTGCGGCCAAAACTTTGGAGATGAAGAGTGAAGCGACAATTGGAGTGAATTTCATTTTGATGTTTCAGTTGATAAGCGAAAGAATTATACTAAGTATATGTGGGTATATGTTAGGTGATTATATTATGAAAAAGAAGAGATGACAAAGGGCTTTCAATTTATATATAAATATTCAAGTTTATTACATTCTATATTTACAGGCGACTGGTTAAGCAAGATTAATCCCGTCATTATCATGCACGGTTCAGTTTAGTTCCCAAAACTGATAAATGGTTGGAACTTATCTTTGTACGGGGCATGCACAATGTCTTTTTTCCCTTTTGGTAAGATAGTCTACCAAAATCGGAATAGTGATGAATAAACACAAAAAAAAACACAAAAAAGCGTAATTTTGAATAGAGATAAGGAATTACTACCAAGCGGTTTTAAACTCAAATTAAACGGTTTTGTCGTTAAACTTCATGAGGTATAACCACCAAGTGCAATTCACTCAACAATTGTATGAAACGCAATCTCGAATGCCAGCTCCATGAGTTCCAGCCATGCTTTTGTCTCAGTCTGTATCCAAATATGGGGTTTTTGCTTTAATATTTTTTTTTCTATTGATTGGCAGTATAATATCAAAAAGGTCAACTATGAGGCGGATCTTCGTACATATTTCTGACGAATACTTTGGTCCCTCCTCCTAAAATATTGATTTTCATCCTCATTTTTGCTTCCGGGGATCTGAAACTGCTGCTTCTACCCAAGAGCAATAGCTATGTGGCTCTTGTATGAATTGTAATCTCTAAAAGATTGTCAACCCCGAATTTGGCTATTAGTCGTATCGCTTTCAAGCTTGTATGGAAAAAGTGAAATTGCAGGATGTCTTCTTCTATCATATTTTGTGAAGAAAACAAAATGATGGTTGCTTGATGTTATTTTGAAAGAATGGTTTTCAATTTTTATAAAGTATATATTGTAAATTTCAGTTGCCTATCAAATAAAGTCACTGCTTGGTGGGACAGTTGTAAAAGTTTTGTGATGTATTAAAAAAGCATTTCATCGATTGTTAGCAAATGCTTTAGATTATGTTTATTCAACACAAGTATCATCGATTAAGACAAACCGATTATTGTTTATTGGACATCTTTTGTCAAAGATACAAAGGCGGTACTTGTGCAGGGAGTTTTGAACGAAATTATTGTATAGACAATAACCATAAATCAATTTTTGAAACCTCTTTCCTCTCCAAAATAGAGAGCCTAACTTGTGTAAAGCTTTTATCTAGTCAGTAAGCAGAAACAATAATTTTTTAAAATATGCATGTGTCAGATGATTGCAGGATTATTCAAGGTGTCTTTTATGCTCGATAACTGGATTCGTATATTACTAGCATTCCACGTGGCAAAATATGTAATTGCTTGTAATGGCTCACTGATGACCTTTTGACTCTAAAGCAATCCTTGCACTATGGGTATGTAATTCTAGACCGTTTCTCATTTTGAGAGAAACATATCGTTTATAGGCATAGTGAAAACAAAAACTATCTTTTGCATCCATTTAGTGCAGAAAGTAACAGTGTTGATGAGACAGGAGATTTGGCTCTTTTTTAACTCAGCTTGAAGTTGATACTCGTCAAGCTCTGCTTTCTTTGTGAAGAAATTAGGAATTGCATTATCTAGAACGCTTTGTTTCGAAGGGGAATACATAGTGAATTTTTCTCGGAGGTGTACCTAGGCATCACATGATGAACAATAATCTTGCAATTTACCAAAAATCAGTCATTTAACAGCTGAGTTGAAATGACAAGGAAACAGCGTATAATCTACAGGAAGTGTAATTTTTATCATATCATATTGTATCGCTGATCAGTTCGACCGCCGGTGTATATCAAGATGTATCAATTAGATAATGAAAAGAGAAACCCGTGTACGTTTGACAGACGGTGAATTTGGGTGGGAAAAGTCAAAAAGAAAAAAACTATATCAAATTAAAGAAAACTCACGAGAGTCAAATTATCATCACTACTCAACTTCATCACTATTCTCGTTCTCAAAGACTTGCTTCTTTTTTACCATTAATATCCCTTGAGTTGTGATATATTATATAATTTTTCTTCTTAACATACAACAATGTCCAACGTTAGAAGTATCAAATGTGTTGTTGTCGGAGATGGGTATGTTTGTACTATGGGTGAAGATCACCCTTGGTTCATTGGGATCTTGAATGAATACTAACAACACAATTTGACAGTGCTGTCGGAAAGACCTGCTTATTGATAAGTTATACTACAAATAGTTTTCCCCATGATTATATTCCTACAGTGTATGTAAATTTCAGTGAATTAGAAGAAAAAAGGATGAGGAGTGAATAATATATATACTAACAAATATTCAAAACAGGTTTGACAATTATTCCGCAAATTCAGTAATCGACAATCAACTTGTGAAGTTGGGATTATGGGATACAGCAGGACAGGAAGAATACGATAGGTTGAGGCCTTTATCTTATCCTCAAACAGAAGTTTTCATTATTTGTTTTTCGCTAGTTGAACCAACTTCATTTCAAAACGTTAAAAATAAATGGATTCCAGAAATTCGTCATCATACAACAAAAGATATGCTAATCTTACTCGTTGGAACGAAAATGGATCTCAGAGAAGATCCCCATGTCTTGGACAATTTAACAGCTATGGGATTGAATCCTATCAGTGAGACAGAAGGACTGGCATTAGCAAAAGAAGTAGGGTGTGCTGCATACTTGGAATGCTCTGCAGCTACAAGAGAAGGGGTTGAAAATGTTTTCGAAACCGCCATCAGAAGTGTTTTAACTCCACCAGCAGTACAACAAGAAACCAAGAAAAAATACAAGACAGAGTCGAGTAATAACAACAACAATAATAATAACAGTCATAATTTCAATAGCAGTTCCAACAACAACGGCAACAATGGCGTTTCCCCAAGACTGAAACCAAGAAAAGCTAAAAAGTGTGTGATTTTATGAGTTAATGAGGTATATTTTGTGATTTTCTCTTTTCACTGTATTAATATATCGATTATTTGCTAAGATTTTTCATTCTTTTTTTTTATTTCTTCACTCTTAGTTATTCATCACTGGGCTTTTCTTGAATTTGTGTAAAATAGTTGTTGTACTTTATATAATGCTGCTGAATTTATTTGATTTTAATAGTTTATTCTACATCCTGTCGTGTGATTTCATAATTTTATTATATATGATAAGGGCCTTGATCAATTATCTTGACAACCCAGGAAAGGATTATGTGCGTGACTTAACTAAGCAACCCTGCTCTTGAAGGATGAACACCTGCAACATCTGAAGCAATTGCGTTGCTCTTCTTCAGTTTACTCAGTCTCTCATTATCTTCAATCTTTCTCCTTCTTTCATCTAATAATTTTTCGTTTTTTTCTTTTAATTTTGCTAATCTTGTCTCAGAATTACCACCACCACCAACAGTCAACTCAACATTTATCTTTCTATCCTTCAATATGGAATGATGTTGTTTCAAAGCAATATCGATTTTCTTTTGAATGTCCTGATGTATATTGTAAAATTCCAAAAATGCAATCCCCTTATCTGGTCTGATTCTTATTCTATCAGGATTGGAAGATTTAAAATGGGACATAAGCTCCAGTTGTGATATATCATATGGCAAATTCCCAACAAATAATATAAATCTGGGTCCTCCTCCCAGTTTTTCTACAAGTCCTTTACCCTTTTTACCTCTTCTTGTCTTTCTCTTCTTTGGTTGTCCTTCTGTGTTCTCCTCCTTCAGCACTTCTTTAGGTACTGGAGCTGTTTCTTCTTCTATTAAAGAAGCATCTTTCTTTGTTCTATTACGGAACTCCAAAGCCTTCTTTTGTTTCTTAGTAAGTTTTATGGTTGGTTCACTCATATTTTGGTTGTATACTGATAGTACTCTTGTTCTATATGATATAAGAAAAAAAAAGTAGAAAATTTTTTTTTTTTTTTTTTTCAAAATTCTTTTTCTTACGCATAAGATGAGATGATAACTTCAAAGATGAATGAATTAACTATTTAATCGAACATCTAGCCGGGATCATCATAACTAAAAATATAACCGTCTCTACAAAATCTAAAAACCAAGAGCAATCAATAGCAACCAACAGGAATTTTTTTTCTTCAAATTAAGCGCCTAAAACACCAACTGATAACCCCTTCAGTAATCTAGCATCTGTAAGAGCAGCAGCAATAGCAGCACCAACACCCGAACCATCTTCAGCAGCAACCAATTTGATAGGGTAATCTGCCGGTTTGATTCCTTGTTCCTTCCATCCAAAGATGTCAGCCAAACCATTTTCTGCTCTTTCCACAAAGTTTGGATACTTGGAGTAGACTGACCCATCACATGCAATATGAGATTTCGAGAATCCTGTCTTCTTCGAAGCTGCTGCGATACCACAAACAGCCAACCTAGCGGCTCTGATTCCGACTAACTCAGTTAATTTTCTAATCAATTTTCTTTCTGGTTGATTGAAAGTCAATTCTAATTTCTGTTGAAATAAAACCAATGTATCTTGCAAGTTTTCAAATGGATCCGTTTCAACATTTGCTAATACCTCGGTATCCAAAATATAAGGCGTATTCAACAACTTTATACCTGGTGAATCAGATTTATAATTTTCCAAAATCATCCCTTGGTCATACAAATCAACTAAAATTAACCTTAACACTTCACCAAGGTAATAACCAGCAATCATTTTTTCAAAAGATTGCTGATTTGGTCTTGGACTTTGAGAGTCAATCAAGACATCATATCTAGTTCTTGGCAATGCCAAATGCTCATTATCAAATGAGCCGTACTCACAATTAATCAGCATGACTGCATCCTGTGGGATATCATCTGAAAGCTTGCCTTTAAGCTTTGGAATGTTATTAACAACATCATAGTAAGCACCATTACAACCTGTCGCAAAGATACAACCCATTGTCGTCAATTGATCGGTGTAACGAGATGCAACCAATGTTCCTGTAGTATCATTGATCAAGGCAACAACCTTGATTGGCAATTTTCTCTTGTTGATATGCTCCATCAATAGTGGAACAACGTCATGACCTTCGACATTTGGAATATCAAAACCTTTTGTCCATCTTTGCAAAACACCGGAATCGATTCTATCTTGACTAGCAGGATAAGAGAATGTGAATCCTAAAGGTAATACCAAACCTTTTGGGAGACCATCTGGGAACCTTTCCTTGAGGAAATCATCTAAGCTGTCAGCAATGAACGCAAACAATACATCTCTATCTTGAGCAGTTCTGATGCCGTGAGGTAAATGATATTTTGATTGCTCTGTTTCAAATTTTCCTCCACCGAGCAATGAAACAGAGACAACTCTTAAATTTGTTCCACCAAGGTCAATAGCCAAATATTGACCTGTCTCTTCACCAGTTGGATACTCAACTATCCAAGCTGGAATCATTGGGATATTTCCACCTTTAACAGATAAACCCTTTTCCAACTCTTTAACAAAATGATCTGTAATACTCCTCAACTTCGAATCAGAAACGGTAAGAAGCTCTTCGTACCTTTTAAGTTCATTCATCAACGTTCTAGGAACATCAGCCATAGAACCTTTCCTTGAAGGTGGTTGTTTTGGACCTAAATGTACCATGTTTTAATTATGCTAATGTAAATCTGTTCTGTTTTTTGTAATTCAATACTATAGCAAATATATAATACTGATAAAATAATAGTTGTGTAATTCAATTATTTGAAAAACCCAAACATATTATGTTTTTTTTATACTCGAGATGAGAATCCATCATTGCACGTCATCATCATTACCATCTCCATCTACTAATATCAGTTGCCTGCCCTTTTGTCTAAAGGTCTCCGGATTATTCCTCCATGCAGAAGTCGGATCATTCAACATTTGTTTTTTCCCACCTCAATGCAGCAAAAAAAAGGATAAATGTTGTTTATTGCCTTTACAGTTATCACGCCATATTCGATGGTTTGTGTCGACCTACTATTTTGCGGAGTGGAGCAACCTTTGCGGAGTCTTGGGGCATATCTTATCAAGCCGAACTTTGACTCTACCTATCGTCAATGCTTTGGGATTTGAAGAAAGACAGAGGTGACTGGGTTATTACTATTTACATTCAAGACTTCTACGACTAACCAAGTAGGGGAGAACATCGGGAAACTGAGATTGTCCCGTTATGTGTAAATATTCTATAGCCTTCAAGACTCGATCCATTCTTTGATCTGAGCGTTTTATCCCAAATAAGTAGATCAGTATTGTAAGGATAATTGAGCAACATACGGAGAGTATAAGTCGAACGCTTTTGATAACGGTATAAGGAAAATGCCAACAAACGAAATCATTGGTAACCAAAGCAATTGAAAGTGGGTTTCAAATAAGCTTTTTACCTCGCTGATGCTACAACTTGGTTCATTGTAGATTAACCGTTTTGATATCGAATTTGATAAAAAAAAACGCATTTTCAAAATTTTTTAGAAGGATCATCTCGTACCTTCCATGATAAAGATATTACTTTAAATTCATTAGATTCATCACTGAACGATTGATCTTAGTAATTGGGATGAGGTCCATCCAAAAAGTTGATAGCGCTGTGTTGAATGTTTTGCAGTCGCAAGTTACAATAACTGATGTAACTGACGTGGTGAAAGAGTTGCTCGAGAATAGCATCGACTCACACGCAACGGAAGTGATTCTCAAACTTCGAACAGAGAATATTTACCAAGTCTGGTGCAAAGACAATGGGACAGGAGTTACTCCGGATAACTTGGATAATATAGGAAAGAGATCGTACACTTCGAAATTGCCTTCCGCAAGCTTGGAAAGTTTGAGACATGTACAAACGTTCGGCTTTAGAGGAGAAGCTTTGCATTCTATAATAAACTTGTGTTCGAGATTCGAAATCATCACAAAGCCAAAAAACTACGGCTCTAATTACAAAGTGTCATTTGACAAGGGGAAAAGACTCGACGAAGTTCAAATCCTTGATGAAGCCAATAGGGTACACAATATGGCAGGAACAACAGTAGTAGCTTCCAACATCTTTGGGACTCTCCCAGTGCGATTGGTCCATTTGCAGAACTCTACTGATCTGTCTATAATCAGCAAAATAAGAAACATTGTGTTTGGATTATCCATTTCCAGTCCAGAAGTGAAGATCAAAATATTTAAGGTAAATTCTTTGGGAAACGAGTCATTAGCGATAACCGCGGGCGGCTATCCTTCCGATAAAAATGTGTTTGTGGAGTCTTTAAGAGCAAATTACGGAGTTTCAATTGTGGATAATTTTGAGTCCTTTGAAGCAGAGTACAAAGAGTACAAATTGTCAGGTGTTATAGCGCTGAAGACAGTGAGTGATAAGGCTTATCAGTCAATATTTTTGAACAAGCGACGAGTCTTGAACAACAAGTTAATGAAATATATCAATAACCTATTTGCTAACTCTGGATTTAATGAGCAGGGAGATATTTTGCTTCCAAACTTTTCCAAAAAACAGTTATCTCCGAGAAAGGGAAAGTCGCCAACTAAAATGGTGGGAAAGCCGTTTTCCAAGTACCCTGTCTTTGTCTTCAATGTGAAATGCCCCTCATCCATCTCGGACTTAACCCAAGATCCCGGCAAACTAGTTTATGAATCGAAGCATTTAGAGATCATCCAAGTGTTGATCACAAGGCTAGTGAAGAAATTCCTTAAATCTCGTGGTTACTCTATCAGAGGTAGATCCGACCGTGAAATTGCTGATATCTGTCAATATCCTGAACAAAAACTACCACTCAAGAGACCAGAAATGAAGCTTTTTGTCAATACAAAAAGTAAATGCTCAAAAACTGGAAGTGATGGTGGTAGAACGACAAGTCCTCTTGACCAATACATCCCTCGTAAGATCGACTTCAACGCCTTAAAATTTTCCAAGCAGTACGGATGTCAAGAGCAACACTCCTGCAACCATGAAATAGAGAAAATCAATCAATTTGAGGAGAAGTCGCATTTCTTTCCTGGTATCTCACATGTTCAGTTGCCGAGATTTAATTTTGAAGATTTCTCTGTCATAGGTCAGGTTGATCAAAAATTCATCTTGGTCAAAATAAATCAAGTCGAAAACCGGCCCTTGTTACTGATAATTGATCAACATGCTTGTGATGAAAGAATACGTGTCGAGTATTTGTTGAAAGAGTTTGTTGAAAGCAGCATTTTGGAAAAAATGCAACCAAAACCCTTGGTTGTCGTGACAAATTTGAAGTTTGAAGTGCCGTATAGGGACCTGGATATGTTACGCGATTTCCGTCAGTCGTTCAGTATCTTGGGAATTCAATTTGAGTTGTCCTCGAACATTGTTGAAGTAACCCAACTTCCGGCAATCTTGGCCGACAAAGTGGAGAAAGACATCTGCTTTATGAAAAATGTTTTGCTTGAACACTGTTCTGATTTGAAAAGTCGTCTGAAACTCAAGATCACAGAGAACACCAGTTGTGATTGGTGGGGTCTGGTGAATTATTTGCCGAGAATAATTATCGATTTGATAAACTCCAAAGCCTGCAGGTCGTCTATCATGTTTGGAGATAAATTGACCAAGACGCAATGCAATGAATACATTCTGAAACTTATTTGTTGCAAGTTACCGTTCCAATGTGCTCATGGAAGACCTTCAATAGTGCCATTACTGGATTTAAATAGTATTTATAATTAAGGTTGTAATGAAATGAAATTTTTTTATCGATATATCTCTTTCTGATAACAACAAAAAACAAAAACGAAAAAAAAAGGTCGGTTAGTATTGAATACGATCACAAGCAGACAGCAATAGCACAAATTCGTCGTCACTTAACTGTTATGATGAGTTTTGGTTCTTCTTCCAATGAGCAGTTGCTGCCAGCTGATGTGAGTGACTCTGTCAAACCCAAGAGAAAATATAGTAAAACTGGGTGTAAAGAATGCAAAAGAAGAAAGATGAAAGTAAGTTTGTGGTATTAAAGAGAGCGGATTCGGCTGATTTACTAACAAAAACGTGTAATTTGAAAAGTGTGACGAAGGAAAGCCTTCATGTTGGCATTGCAGAAGATTGGAAAAGGAATGTGTGTATGAACCAGTGAGATACAAGAAACCTAGGACCCCTGCAGATGTTGAGTCATCGGGGTCGATTACAACTTTGAAGTCTTCAAATGAGTTACCACATCCATATACACCTGAAGGTTTAAATTCAACACCATTAACCCCACCAAATTTCACAAATCAATACAATAGCCCGTTGGCACTCCCGAATATATTGAATTTCCATCCAGAAAGTCAGCCTTATCATCAGTTCAATGTCCCATTTCGCCCATATACCAGTGCGATCCATGGTCAGCTGGGGCCAGGCAAGGTGAAGTCTGAATCCCCGGCGTCAATGCCAGGAAGCAATTCATTGAATAGCTCAAACGATTCACAAGTATCTCCTCTTCCTTTAGATCCTTTGGTGAATATTCCTCAATATTTCAACGACGATTTGTTTATAAATAATGCGAATATTATGGCACATAACTTGAACGATTTGTTGAACCTGCGGTTAGAAGAAGCTATAGATCTGAACAACGTTGCTCATGCTAAAGGTATAGATGCCTCGGAGATCTCAATATTGAATGATAATCATACCATAAATGGAACCGCAAATTTAAGCCAACACAACTTGAGTCTTTTCAACCGTATAAGCTCGAAAAAATATGAAGGTCCAAAGATAATAAGTTATAATATGCGAGAACTAACCGTGGTACCGCAAGTTTCGTTAAGCACTTTTAATCTTGAACCTCCACATCAGCTTTATCTTGAGTATTTTTACAAGGATTTTGTCAGAGTTATATTCCCATTTCAACCAAGTGAATCTAATAATCCTATTAGAGATGTGCTATTAACATTAGCTACTAAAAATGCGTATCTCATGTCTGCGATATTAGCTTGTGGTGCAAGGTCATTAATAAAGTTGAAACCAGCCCCAGAACATGAACGGGCATATTTCTCATATTTATCTAGCTGCCTTGCTGCATTGTCCAAGATTCTCAACTCGCTGAAAAGAAAACTTCTTGAGAATGTCGAACCATTGTTACTTACGATATTGTTGTTGACATCTGATAATGCATCATCCAAAAATCAATCTTGGAGAGCTCACTTGAGAGGTGCGAAGGATTTGTTATTGATGTACGCTCAAGCGAAGAAAGAACCAAAGAATCATGCATCGTCTTTAGTATTTGCCTTTTGTGCCACTTGGTATGTTACATTCGAGATTTTAGCTGGTTCTGGTGGACTGCCTTTGGGTGGTACCCTTGATACGGAAGAGGAGATAAATTTGTTGATCAACCCAGAAGACGATGAAAACATGTACTTAAAGTCGATGAACTTATTACTTGACAACAATTATAACATATTTGCAGGTTACACCACCTCTATGACCTTCCTCTTTAGAGATTTGATCAAGTTGTTGAATAGGGGTAGAAAGAAAGAGCAGGACTCTGACGAAAATGGTAATGTTTCTGTATTTGAAGCGGTCAAATTGTTGTCGGGACTAGAGAGTGAAACCAAAGTTAGTATCATTCACCCTTCTGCTATAATTCCAGAAAATCATTATCTACATCCAAATTGTAAAACAGGTCCTCCGGAAGGATCTGAGCCTTTGCCCAAATCGGCGACAGGTCTTATCAAACAAAAGGATGGAAGAATACTCCTGTATTCTTGGTATGACATTTCACAACAAGCAGCTGCCAAAGGGTCGATGTTGACCATCTTCACAAGAATTCTCAAACTACCTAAAGAATCACCATTTGTACAAGAGTTGGTCCACGATGTCATCTCATTAATGCATTTTTTAGAAGATGATGATCCGCCAAAGGTCTATCATATTATGATGCTACAAGCTCCCATGTGGGAAGCTGGAGCCAATTGTACAGATCCCCTGGATCGTCAAAAAATCGAAAAGTTTTTCATCATGTTGAAGGATGTTGGTGTTGGAAGTGCAGAGTACGTCCTATGGAGGATCAAGAAAAGATGGGCTCATTTCGAGCGCCAGAAAAGCGATGACTCTGTTGAGTCTTTTGAAGACGAAGAAGAATTAGATATAGTTACATATTAAATTGACAACCTCCCTGCCTCCCTCCCCAATCACCTAAAGCAAATCAGAGATAAGCAGCGTGTAAATTTCAGCACTAAAGTTCCGAAAGAGAAAAAAAAAACACAAAAATGGAAAACAAGAAAAAGCAGCCAAAAAAATAAAAAGCATTTCACTCTTGAGTAAAACGACATCTGGTTTTCTACAACTTAAGCTCAAATTTGAATCTCAACCAAGTTGTATACTCAAAAAAGACCAAAATGACTGGAAGCGAGGCAATATTCCGTAAGTTCTATGATACCGCTACAACAACAGACAATTCTTCTCAAATACTAACAACGTTTCGAAAAAACAGGCTCTGCGGAAATGAGTCTTGTCCAATTGTATATACCAACCGAAGTTGCCAGAGAGGCTTTGTATACTTTGGGTAATTTGGGTAATATCCAGTTCAGGGACTTGAACTCAAAGGTCAATGCATTTCAAAGAGCATTTGTCAAGGAAATCAAGAGACTAGACAATGTTGAAAGGCAATTTAGATATTTCAACAATGAGTTGATCAAGAGAGAAATCCCGGTCACTGATTCTCCTTATATCGATGAAGAAGTTAGAGAGGTTGGAAGACTTGTAAAGACATCAGAAATTGATGGGTATGTAGAAAATGCTCAATTGATGGAAGAAAGGGTTTCTCAATTGGTTGAAAGTTCTCAATCATTGTTGACAAAGCAAATGGATTTGGAGCAGTTACGTAACGTCTTGGGAAGCAGTGATGAATTTTTCAAGAAAAATGCCTCATCATCAGATCTAATTGATTTGAATGGTGATGCTGATCCATCAGTTTTAGAGAATGGTGGAACTCCAGATGTGAATTTTGTAACGGGTGTTATCTCGAGAGAGAAGGTTTCCGCATTGCAGACAATTTTATGGAGAGCATTGAGAGGAAATTTATTTATGAAATCATCGGAGATCACTACACCTTTATTCGATCCAAAGTCAAAGAAGTTTGTCGATAAAAATAGTTTTATCATTTTCGCCCATGGTGATTTAGTATTGTCAAGAATTCGTAAGATTTGTGAATCTATGGATGCTGATTTGTATTTTGTTGATCAAGATCCTAATCATAGACACAAGCAAATACTTGAAGTTGAATCCCAATTATCTGATATCACCAGTGTCTTAGATACCACCAATCGTGCTTTGACTAGTGAATTATCAGCCATAGCATTAGAATTGAACATTTGGTGGAATGTCATCAAATTGGAGAAATCAGTCTATCAAGTTATGAATAACTGTTATTATGACTTGAACAGGAAATGCCTCATTGCTGAAGGTTGGATTCCAGCAGATGAGTTGACAATTATCAAAGATGCATTATTAGAGATTTCAGATCATTCCTCGGATATGGAAAATGTTCCAATAATCGTGAACACTTTGGAAACCACAAGAACTCCTCCAACATATCACAAGCTTAATAAGTTCACTCAGCTGTTTCAAAACATATGTGATGCATATGGTATCGCCACTTATAGAGAGGTCAATCCTGGTTTACCAACAATAGTCACTTTTCCATTCATGTTTGCTATCATGTTTGGTGATTTAGGACATGGTTTCATATTGACTATGGCTGCTTGTTGCTTGGTATTCAACGAAAGGAAAATTGCCATGATGAAAAGAGATGAAATTTTTGACATGGCGTTCACTGGAAGGTATATATTATTATTAATGGGTATCTTTTCCATGTACACTGGATTTCTTTACAATGATATTTTTTCAAGAACAATGACATTTTTTAATAGTGGTTGGGAATGGCCTGAGGATTTCCAAATTGGTGACAGTTTGACTGCCAAATCTGTTGGTATTTACCCAGTTGGTTTGGATCCTGCATGGCATGGAGCTGATAATGCATTATTATTTTCAAACTCTTACAAGATGAAATTATCAATTTTAATGGGTTATTTACACATGACATATTCATATTTTTTCTCGCTGGTTAATGCCATTTATTTCAAAAGCGCAGTTGATCTTATTGGTAACTTCATTCCAGGATTGCTCTTCATGCAAGGTATATTTGGATACTTGTCACTTTGTATTGTTTACAAGTGGTCAGTTGATTGGTATGCAACAAATTCGAATCCACCTGGATTGTTGAACATGTTAATTTCAATGTTTTTAAGTCCAGGTAATGTGGCGGAAGAATTGTATCCAAACCAAGCTCCTGTTCAAGTATTTTTGTTGATCGTGGCCTTGATTTGTGTCCCATGTTTATTATTGATTAAACCATTGCATTTCAAATACACCCATAATGAGCATCATTATCTGGAATTGGAACAACAACAAAATGATCAAAACGATTTGCTTGCCGAAATTGTTGATGATGATGAAGTTCACGAAGAGCACACTTTTGGAGATGTGATGATTCATCAAGTGATTCATACTATTGAATTTTGTCTTAATTGTGTTTCACATACGGCATCATACTTGAGATTGTGGGCGTTGTCATTGGCTCATGCCCAATTGAGTACTGTCTTGTGGACAATGACCATTGCAAACACCTTCGGTACCACCGGTTTCATTGGTGTTTTCATGACCGTTGTCATGTTTGGATTTTGGTTGATCTTGACCGTTGTGATCTTGGTCATTATGGAAGGTACATCTGCCATGTTGCATTCGTTGAGATTACATTGGGTTGAAAGTATGAGTAAGTTCTTCGAAGGTGAAGGTACTTTGTATGAACCTTTTAGTTTTAGAAATGTGTTGACATTTGTTGAAGAGATCTGATATATAAAAAGGACCCTTGTGTTGTTTGAAAAAGAATTGAAAAAAAATAATTATATTCAAAAAATTAAAAATAAAAAACTTTATATAAGGATATTCATCTGTACCCGTAAAATAAATCCAGGACTCTTGAGACATTGCTCGAGCCTCTGCTGACTTGAAGAGTTGAGAAGTTTTCAAACTTGAAAAAATTTGAAAGAACAGTTGTGCTATTTTCAAAAATCATTATTTTGTTCTCAAAAAAATTCTCTGTGGAATTTACATCATTCGTAAGGTTCAAACTTCCGGTACACTTCATATATTTCGTTTTCCTTCTCTGATTCATCTGTGGAGAATTGGGAATAACCAAATCCCGTAATTTTGAAATCTCCATCTTTGGTGATGAAGATACTTTCAGATTCAACGTTGTTGTGTATGATGTTCCGACTGTGCATTTGTCGAAACAGAAGCAATATCTTGTTCTCAAAGAATTCCTTTGTAATCTTCTTTACAGGGTATAACCCTTCAGAGTATTCCCAGTCCTTAGTATATTTGTTATCCTTTTCAAAACATTCAATCATGATGTATCCCCCACAAAGTCTGAGATATAGGAGGTCCATATCTGGACTGAGGTCACTTAATCTTCCATATGCATACATACGAGGTAAGAAACCTCCACTAAACTCCGATAACAGACAATACGCCTTCACTTCTTGAACGGTGAAATCTATGCAATCTTGATAAGTCTATTCCTCATCACTGTCGTGGTCCTCATCACTGTAATACTCATCACCGTAATCCGGCATTTCCCGACGACGGTAAGGTTTCCTCCCTCTGATAGGATCATACACTTTGAGAATACTCTTTGGTGGTAAGGGGGTCTTTACAATTAAATTTTTTTCAAAGATTTGATCCGAAAACTTTTTAGAATCAACTTTGACCACTTGCACTTCTCTGGGATTTATATTCACAATATCAGTGATCACCGTGCCGAGTTCGACATACGAAGGTTTTGCAAAGAGAGTTTTGTCAAATTTTAGTTGTCGATTGGATTCCGTTTTAGAAATATCCGGTGATTGTGATGAGAGTTTCAGTTTTTTTGTGTTGACTGTTGACTTGTCTTTAAGGACACTTGGAAAGATCCCTGTTTGGGGTTCACTTACCTCTTTTGAAAGGTCACTATTTTCGGATTGCAGAAGTGGGATAATTGTCTTTTCAATATAAGATTCCAAATCTCTGACAGCATCAAGCAATTCATCAACCTCACAAATTTCTTTGACTTTGCTTGTTACCTTATCAATATCTCCAACAAGTTGAGTGGAATTGTCATAATGTGATTTGTCGAATTTGTCTTTGACGTCTTGAAATCTGAGTGTTGGTTGAACGTTAGCTCGAGAAGACGTTGTTGATTCTGAAATGTAATTACCTATAGCGGCATCAATCGATATGACACTGCTGAACTGGAAAAATTCTTCCAAAAAGGGTGTCAATCTTTGTTTGAAATCATTCAGCAGTTTTCTTCTTTTCGAACGAGTTTCAACCATGTTAAACTGGTTGTGGTTAGGATAATAATGAGAATTTCAAATTACCATGACACGTTAAATTAATCTGTTGATTGTTTAAAGTGGAAACTATAAATCGCTTTTCTTTCTCAAGGCAAAGTTGATCTTAGTTCAAGTCCAAAAATAGGAAACGGTGTACTTATCTTTAAATTGCCACTGTCTGAACTTTAATTTATCAAATTAAGGAGTTACTTAGAACCGTTTTCTTATAAATTTGTTTAAATAATTATGATTGACTTATTCAAAGTAATCTTGATTATGTGTTGATTTCCAGACACGGCGATAAATTGAATGAATGTAAGAGAACACACACACTGACTTGGAACAGATGTTCTCAAGACGGCTCTGAGTTGTTATTAAAGGTTACAAAACAAGATATAAAGAAGTAATCTTTCAAAATTTAATAATACATGTTATTGATGTTATCCAAATGCAATCCAGAAAAGTCGTAGCTATACATGGACATATCTAAAGAAATTCTAAATCTATGTCATGGGTAAAGTCAACCCCACACCACCACTTTATCCACACCACCACTGACGAAATAATTCCTATACCCAATCTGTTCAAAATCCTGTTCCTTATCAATTATCGGTTTTGCAAATTCTATACAATTAACAAATGCATCGTGTTTGCTCAATGTCGTGACACATTTACAATCATTACTCAAATCCCACACTTTAATACTCTTGTCGTCACTACAACTAAATAAATATTTGCCATTTGGATGAATTTGTAAATCTCGTACCCATGAAGAATGGTTTGATAATGTCAATATTAATGAGCCATTTGGGTTCGAAGGTGGTAATGGTGCCCTATGTGGTCTTAATAGTGGCATTGGTAATAGCCATATCTTGATCAAATCATCTCTGCCACATGAAACACAATATTTGAAATTCAACTTGTCATATGATTCGTTTGGTAATAATTTGAAATCATTTTCATTATTGTTGAATAAGTATTTAATCGCCAATTTATCAAGATATTTATTACTCATCTTGTTATCAAAGAATTTACAATTCTCCACCACTTGATTATGGCCAATCATTAAGCCAACACCTGTCCCACTTTCTAAATGTGATAATCTAATACTTTGATCATTTGAACAACTCAATACATATTCACCAGTCTTGTTTAAGTCAATCTTCCGGACCCAATCCGAATGACCAATAAACGTCTTCAAACACCACCCTGAAGACACATCCCATAATTTTATCGAACAATCTCTTGAACAACTTATCAATTGTTGTGGTATCTCGGGATGGAAAGCCACACATGAAATCAAATGATCATGCCCCGTAAGAGATCGTATCGGTTGATACTCTTGATCCCATACTTTGATCATCAAATCAGATGAGCAAGACAGTAACAACACTTGTTGTTTATCGTTTATGTGACATGCGGATGATGAAAACTTTATCGAGTTGATCGTCTTTGTATGTGCATTCTTCAACGTTTTCAATGGTTCAACTAGATCTAACAAATCCCAGATTATAATCACCCCATCACTAGTCCCCGTGGCTAGTATTGGTTGGAAAGGATGAATAGAGCAACATGTTATCGAAGAATTACCAAAATTTTTCAAATTCTTTAGATTTTTACTCGGTACCCATTCATCTTTCTTGTTATTATTAATATTGACCATCATCGCACCTCCTTCTCCTCCTCCAATTGAATTAGACAACTCCTTATACTGTTGTAAATTGTTCTCCAATTCCATGATCTTCTTCTGTAATCTCAAGACAGCACTCCATTTCTTACAAAGATAATTCTCAGGTATTGTCTTACTTAAATTTTTGTTATATTCTTCTTCATCTGTCGATAGTAGTTTAAACAACGCTGATTTGAATGTTATTTTCTCCGCTTCGTCAACATTTTCAGAGTTAGCTATCAACGGGGTGATGTATTGGATCAATGACTTGTGCAACTCCAGCTTCTGTCGGTCAGTTAATGTCGACATTATCAGAGATATGTTCCCATAGACGTTGTTTTGTCTTAGTTTACATATCAAAAGTTTTTTGTTATTTTTTTTTTTTTTTTTTATTTTAACTTTTATTTTATTTTGTTATATAGTTATTTCATTCTATTACTGTTGGAAAGTTTTTTCAAAAAAATATTAAGTATTAAGCTTCATTATCCAAAGCTCATTGTGCAAGCATCCCCATTCAGGTTTCTTTATAACTTTCCAAATGCGCTTGTTCTCCTTCCACTATGGTATGTTTATGACCTGGATCAAGTTTCACAACATCACCCTCCATGGTACACATTTTAATGTCACTGAACCATTCATCTTTGAATACTTCATCAATAGTTATTCTCTTCTTTGGATCGATCTCCAACATTTTGGAAATAACAGGTCTAGCAGCATGAGGTAATAATCTCATCAATCTATAAGGTCCATGAACCTGTTTGTGCGAAGCTTTGTGCTGTCTTCTTTCTGGTTTTTCATGACCAGAAGATCCAGCTTTTTGCTCTTTCTCATCCTCTTCTTTGATTTGATTTGTTTTTAAATTACTCTCATTTTTATCATTAATAGTTTTGTTGTCATCTATTTTATGATCATTTAAATGATGAGTTAATTGCTCAACTTGCAGTTCAGCATTAACTGTTTCTTCATCATCGTGATTGTCGTTTGAAATATCTCCCTGAGCATTTTGCTTTTGCATCACATGACCTTCATCACGAGCAATTTGCTTTTGCATTACGTGACCTTCGTCATGAGCTTTTTCATGATCAGTTTCAACCTCTTGGTCTAAATCCTCTTCATGTTCAATTGGCTTTGAATTTTCATTAGTTGTCTCAATCTGGGACTCACCAACTTTAAATGCGTCAATTCTTGCAGTTTCTGGTGCATCTTCCTGTTGTTTTTGCTCTTCTTTTGACTCTTCTTTTGACTCTTCTTTTGACTCTTCTTTTGACTCTTCTTTTGACTCTTCTTTTGGCTCATCTTTTGGCTCTTGTTGTTGTTGCTGCTGTTGTTCAACTAATCTTTGTCTTCTTTGACTCATCAACATCTTGTGATTTTCAGCACTCTTGATATAATCATGTGGTTGATCATCTTCCATACAATACAATTTGAAACTTTGATCTGATAATTTTGGAGCCTTCCATGGGAATCTTCTCAATGTCATACAACAATAAATTATGGCAATTGACCAAACATCAACCAATTGTGGATCATAAGAATCTGTACTTGTCAACACTTCAGGGGCCAAATAGGGATCTGAACCAACAATTCCATGAGAATAAACAACTTCATCTTCAAATGGATATTTAAATACAACAGCGGATCCAAAATCAATCAATTTAACTATACCTTCAGTGGTAACGACACAATTATCCAATTTCAAATCACGATGTGCTAATCCTTGCGAATGCAAATATTGTAAACCGGAAGAAATTTGCTTTAAGCAACAATTAATTTCACTTCTAGTCATCTTCCCAGACATGACAACGGCAAAGAAATCTATTGGAGCGTATTCCATAATTTCATAATAATGATTTGCATCACAAATAATATCCAAAGTTTGGATAATATTTGGATGATGTAAAGTGGAACCAATACAGAATTCCAGAGTACATTTTTTACTATAATCTTTCATTGATTCATTTGGTTTCCTTGCCCTGAATTCTTTAACGGCAAATGTCTTATTATCAGATTCTCTAACCAATAATCTTACTGAACCACCAGCACCTGATCCCAAGATTTTACCCAATTTACCATATTTCTTATTTAAAGATCCCTCTATATCATCTTGGAAACTTGATGATGTGTTAACAATCATATTATTTTGTGAATCATGGGTAAAAGTTGGTGAATGTAACATAGTTCTACTTGGGATTTGATTCAAATTATTGGTTAAAGTTCTCTTTGAAGGTCTAAAGAACCTTTTCAACTCCACCATCGATCCATGATTAGGATGAGGACTCAACAGGTGTCTATCACTAGTGGTGGACTCCTGTTGATGTTGTTGAGATATATGCTGCTGATGTTGTTGTTGTTGCAGATGAACATGTGAATTACCATGATTTTGATTTTGATTTTGGATTTGGTTATGGTTATAATTATGGTTATGATTATGATTATGACTGTGATGAGTATGATCCGAATCTTGTTCCATACTACTGATCGATGCATTCGAAGATGATTTGCCAAGAAAGCCTAAACCTAAAAAAGACTTCTTCCCGGTTGAATGGCCGATCGTATTTATCGAGGAAGATGAAGGAGATGATGGAGTCAAATGATGATCATTTTTGTTATGAGTATGTTTGTCTGAAAAGAACTTGTTCGGCATATTGTGACCTATTAGTTTTTTGATATCTATCCGTGTGTGTCGGTGTATATATATATATATGTATGTATATATAAAAGTATGTATCAGCGGGTTTTTAAAGAAATAAAAAGGTGATGGATGGGATGCGGGTATTGTGACGATATTTATGAATTTGGTACGGGGAAAGTTATACAGATATATTATAATGATTAACGTGATAATATATATGATATATATGGTATATGGGTGCGATGACAGTTGCACTCATTCAATATGGATATGTTGTTGACTATATATATATATATATATATGGATATGGATATGGATATATATTATAATTGAATGGGATAAAAGTGGGAAGTGCAATTCTGACACTTTTTTCTGTGATTTTTTGCGTTTTGCTTTGCGCTTTTTATTTCAGATTTATGAGGTGTCAGTGGTGGTGGTGGTGATGGTAGTTGGGGGAGAAGGAGAGGTATAGCCATGTATGGATGTATGGATATGGGCTGCAGTATATAGTATATAGTATATAGATGTATGCGATGTAGAGCCTATGGCACTGGTGATGTGGCAGTCACTCTTGTGTCGTGAGTGTTACCGGCGTATATATGGCGAGAGATGGTTGAATAGCGTACTGTATATACCGACAACCGGAGTTAATTCACCGTACTCAGCAGAAGAGGAGAAGAGACTGGTCCATCAACCCATTTGTTATTGTTATCGTTATTACTAGGATGTGCTGGTGTTGCTGCCTTATGACTGAGCTGAGCCTTTGTGTTGTTTTATTTACGCGGGTGAAACGGGATGATCTTGAAGTGTTTGTGATAAATAATATAATAATCTTGTGATCACAAGAGATGAAGAGGGTCAGGTGCTGTTGGTTGATCGGTGTCTGTTTGGTACTCTTCACATCGACAGACAAATTCAATAGCATTGTACTTTGTATTGTAAAAGAGTATCTCTATCCATCTGTCTCTCTCTATTATGGATACCTAGAGACGTCTACCCAGCCAGCCAGCCAGCGAGCTAGCTAGTCGTGTGAAGGAGTGTCATTCTTCTGTCTCTGTGACGCCAAAAAAAACACATAATAAAAAATTGATGAGAAGGAAAAACTTGTAAAGTGCAAAAGTACAGATATACACTTGACTGATCCATTGGTTACAAATATCAAGCTCTGATTACAAAATGGATAATTCAACTTTGGGATTCTTTGCTGTGTTAGTAGCACTTTTCATCATAGTCAAATATTTCACATCAACTCCTTCGAAAAATGGGAAACTGAAAAAGACAAAGACATCCACACCTTTGAATTCCACCGCCACCAACGCTGGCTCTAACATCACAGAAACAGATCCAACAAGCACAACAACAACGGCAGCAGCACCAGGGGTAAAGCCAAGACCAGTGACAAAAGATATGATCGAAATAGTTCAACAAATAGGACCAAACTTGTCAGATGAGCAAGTTGTTTACGATTTACAAAAAACGGGATCGATAGAGGCCACTATTGATAATTTTTTAAAAAATGGTAATTTACCAGAACCACCAATGACAAGGAAACAGAAAAAGGAAAAAGCATGGGGACAAACAAAAGAGGAAAGAAGTTCATTGTTGGAATCGAAAAGGGAAGAGATGATTTTAAGGGCAAGAATGAGATTAAGAGCACAATTAGCAAATGAAATTGATTTATAGATTTATAATCCTATGTAATTGTTATATATTATTATTATTATTTGGTATCTGCTGTTGTTGTGTCGTTGTCGTAGCAGCAGCAACACTTGCAACACTTGGATTTTGAAGGTTATTATTATTGTTGAATTTCAATTTAAACAGCTTATCTTGGTTATTAACTTTGTAAATGAAATTTGTAATAACTTCAGTCTCCTTAACGTTTAAATTATTGAAATGTTTTTTACAAACACCAGCTAATTCCGGTTTAGAAATTCTATTCTTATTCAAATATGAATATGTCTTTTCACCAATCTTACTTTCTAATAAGTATCCACTCAATGTCAAACATGGTTTAACTTCTTTATAATCA
>JAJLSN010000346.1:0-22980 GCA_030567655.1 Nakazawaea ernobii | reverse complement strand
CAATTATACAGCCCTGGGCCAAAGATGCTCGGGGTTGAAAGGGTATACTTAAGGGTATACCCGAGGCCATGAGTACACCAAAACCCAAACGGTGTGCTCAATCATACAGCCCTGGGCCTTAAATGCTCAGGGTTGAAAGGGTATACTTAAGGGTATACCCAGGGCCATGAGTACACCAAACCGCAAACGGTGTGCTCAATCATACAGCCCTGGGCCTTAAATGCTCAGGGTTGAAAGGGTATACTTAAGGGTATACCCTGGGCCATGAGTACACCAAAAGCCAAACGGTGTGCTCAAATAATACAGCCCTGGGCCAAAGATGCTCGGGGCGAAAAGGGTATACTTAAAGGTATACCCGAGGCGATGAGTACACCAAGACCCAAACGGTGTGTTCAATCATACAGCCCTGGGCCACAGATTCTCAGGGTTGAAAGGGTATGGTCCAGGATAGCCCCTCTGTGAAATAGGGAAATGTTCTACTGCAAAGAAGTTAGAACAAAATTCTAGCGTTGAAAAGGGGGACAGAACCAAGGGCCCCATGATCAACCCCATGTAGACAATTCCGCCCTTGTAGTCCCTATAAAGCTTCTGGGGGCTATTTATGGGCGGATTGACCCGGAAACCCCAAAGTAAGGCGGAGCGTTGACTTTTTGAAACGTGATTATGAACAGAATTTTGAAATATCAAAAGTAGTTTATCAAATATCAAAAGTTACTCCCATAGTTAAGCCCAATCGCTGGTACTTCGAGAATAGGTTTGTTGATCAATTGGTCAAAAACAGAGCTGATAACATGAAAATACATTCATTTTGTAGGTAACGTGATTGGTAAACAGATATGATTGTCAAGCCCGAAAAAGATGATAAAAAAAGGCATTTCAACCAATTTTTACAACCCATACATAAGAAGACTGTTTTTAAAAAGAGCAGCTTATAAATATGTAAATCGATATCAAAACCGACCACTGAATCTGAACTTTGTCTTACATCATTGATATCCCTTGCAGTTAATTTTACTACGAGTTCCAAAAAGGTGCAATTTCTTTGCATAATATACATGGTTTCTCTATTATTGCGAGAAATTCTCAGTTATCTAACAAATTATACGATTGGTGATTTGTAGATGGGCAAACTTATACTCTCACTAGTCTTTATGTGAACATCTCTGTACATCTTGATACCACCTTTTATTAATTTTTCATTAGTCTTTACTCCTACAATTGACTTTGTGTTTTTGTTGTCTATGATATACTTCAAAATGGTATTGATGTTTTCCAATAATTGCAAATTCTCCATATCATCAAAGCCTATTCTAATATCTAAGACTGTACCATTATCGTTCGGGACAAATTTCGTGTTACGGGCAATCACTTTCAATTGCTTTAAAACATATTCAGGATCACAGTTCTCATCTTTAAGTTTGTGATTTTTTTGAACCAACTTGTTATCAAAGTTTGGTTTTGACATTTGAACCATAAAGGGTAATTTGTTCTTACCTTTCAAGAACTTAACTCCCAATAAACCTGGTAAAAATTTTTGTATTCTGTGATCACATATTATCAATTCGTATTCATTGTATAACTTCTCCAAACTCTTACTGTTCCTAGCTATTTTTTTCAACTTCTTTAATGTGATAATCTCAGTAATGTAGTCCTGTGTCGGAGAATCTTTCTTCATTAAAGCATCTCTATATGGAGTGGAAGGATCCTTTGTAATGAGCAATACAGTCTTACCCGATACTTTGTCTATTTTATGCGGCAATGGAATGATTCTTGGAATGTAATCGTTCGTCTTGATAATAGGATTCGATAAGTTGATGATTAGATGAATGGGTGTTCTTTTGTCTCCAATGGAGCTGGACTTGATGTGACTTTTCAAAGCCCTTAATGACTTCGAAGAGGTCTTATAAGAAGCCTTATCAAATATGAAATTATCTTCTAATGACATTAGTTTAAGGTGATGTTCTCTCTTTTAACAGTAAAACTTTTTCAAAAAAATTTTGTTTTCTTTTAACTTTTTTTTTTTTTTTTCTGAAGTGATGAGGTCTCTTTTGATGTCCTTTTTGTGGGATAAAAGATAACAGAGTAGATAGAGATAAAGACAGATATGAACTTGTACAATTTATTCACACTGCTTGTAACCTCAACTGCATCATTCAAGGTATGTCAAACCAATGATGGCTCTGTAAATACAAGGCCAATCGTCTTATGGCATGGTATGGGTGATTACTATAACTCATCTTCCATGTCAAGCGTTTTTGAATTGATAACAAGTGTATATCCAAACGTGCCAATATATTCCATTTCACTAGATCATGACTATGATAAAGATCAACAACTCGGGTTATTTGGGAATTTGACACAGCAGATTGACGACGTTTGTGAACAATTGCATAATAAATCGATACTTGAATTTGATGGTATTGGATTCTCTCAAGGTGGTTTATTTTTAAGAAGTTTATTGGAATCATGTGATGGAATCAAGTTAAACAATTTGATCACATTTGGTTCTCCACATAATGGAATCTATGATTTACCCATGTGTGATGATGGAGACTGGATTTGTAAGAGAAGGAATGATTTTTTGAAAAAACAGATTTACAAACCACAAGTTCAAAGCAAATCGATACAAGCACAATACTTCAGAGATGTTTACAATTATGATGAATATTTGGAGAAGTCTCAGTTTATAGCTAATATAAACAATGATAGACTCAAGAGACAAAAATACTCTGACAATTTGGTTGAAAATTTGTTAGGAAAATTGGTAATGATCATGTTTTCTAAGGATACAACTTTGGTTCCAAAGGAAAGCGCTTGGTTTTACGATTTTGACCCAGTGACAGGAAAGATGTTGACATTCACAGAAACCATGAATTATAAATTGAATCTATTGGGATTACAAAATCTACACAAGGAAAATAAACTTATTTTCAGACAAATTGATGATCAGCATATGCGTATAGATGATCAGTTTCTTACTCAGATAATCAAAGATTTCACCGGCGGAGATTTAACCAAGCTCGATATCAGAACCCAAGAAATCTAACAAACTATCATCATTGTCCTGGTTTGGATTTTGAGTTTGTACATTGCCATCAGTTACAGTCAATGCTGCTTTTACGGGACTCATTTCAATGCTGTAATCGTCAAACCAGGTTCCATCTTTTTTCAATTCTTCTTTTGTTGCATCAGCAATTTTTTCATAATGGCTATCAACAGATATACCCAGGTCTGTTTTTTCATCGATAAGAATAGGTGTAGTTAACGTACTGCCTGCTTCTACCATGTTTATCTTTGCTGCGGTGAGTCTCGAACTATCTTCAACTTTTTGATGATCAGCAATTTTGAAATTGTTTTTTATCAAATACTCCGACTTGGGCTTATTCAATAACAAGTTTAATGCATCGTTTATCTCCAAGTGATCATCATTTTCACTTTCACTTTCATTATCCGAGTCGAGTATGTTATTTTTCTTTGTTAAAAGCGAAAGCTTTTTCATCTTTTTATTGCCATTCTCTGAACCGGATCTTCTTGAACTCAAAATCGTAGGCACAACATCGTTTTTCTTGTTCAAGTTTGGAATCATCATGTTGATACCACTCTTGTTGTGCAAAACTTCTAAAGAATTTTCGCATACACCGACATCAATAACTTCATCATTAAGGAGCAAATTTTGGTCTGAAGGTTTTTGGATTTCCAATTTCAGTTGAGATTCAATATCCCTTTGCAATGCAAGAGTTTCTCTGCAGCAAATATGACGGCATTTACTCTTGTCCTTGCATGCATGATTGCACCCGTGACTACTTTGATTTGGGTTTTTGAGAAGTCCTTCTTTACAACACAAATGACGGCATGTACTTTTGTCCTTACAAGGATGATTGCATTCGTATTTACCATTATCTTTCAACTGATAAGGCTTGATTTCAGTTACTTTGTCCTGAGGCTTCTTACTAAGAAGAATATCAAGCTCATCATCATCATCATCGTCAAATTCATCAATTTTGTCCGCGATGTTAATTTCGCTTTCCAGTCTAATAAGTTTCTTGAACTTCCATTCTGGAACTGCAGAAAGATCTAGTATGTGACTTTCCTTGATTCCAGCTATTTCAGAACAGGAAACATGACATTTTACTAGATCAGATGAAGACGTCAATGGAATTTTTAAGGTGAAATCCTTAGATCCTTGAATTTTGGAAACAGGTATACGACGAAAGTCAACCAATACACTGTTGTTGATTTCAGTAACGACATCTGCTATTAAGAATTTGCCATGCCAAGATGAGGTGTTGGAGCTAGTGGATATCGATAATCTATAAACAACTTCCACTTTGGAAAAATCGCTGCTGATGGATTCTTTAGTTAAAACTGATGCAATAGATAGCTTAGGAATGTTATCTAAATCCTTTTTGATTTTGACCCCATTACCAGGTTTCATTCCCAAGAAATATTCAATTTGATTTGATTGTAAATTCTTAGCTTGCAATAAAGAGAGAACATCGTGGCTCGCAAACTTTCTAACATAAGCTAAGCCTATACCTTGTAATTGTCTCAAAACCATTGCACTATCTTCCCAACATTTACCATTTATACAGCGTGCTAATTTGAGGGAGTTTAAAAGGGTTCCAGCATCCTTTTTTTCAATGAAAACATCGATCATGCATCTTGCAATCCTAGGTGATTGTTTGAAAACATAGTTTTTGTCATTGATAAAGGAAGAATGTAATTTCAACGAGCCATTGTACGTGGGATATTCTAAACCTCCTAGTTCATACTGAAGAATCAAATTGATTTTGTCTCCGTGGCTCATCAGAGTCTTAGGATCAAGGCGAAATTTCACTAATGGAGAGGTTGAAATCTCTTTGAATAGTTTGATCTCTTGATGTTTGAGCCTCAAGTCCTTGAATTCATATGATCTACTAAACAAGGATATCACTTCTTTCAAATTTAGACGCTTAGAACAGTGAATAAAGGATTTGACAGTTTCAAACAGAACATAATGCCTCGACATTGAATCACAATAGGGAGTACTTTGATAATCACCATTCTCTTCAAAGACGATTCCTTCCTTCACCAATTCATTTAATTTTTCATTACAAAACATTGTCAACCTTTGTTGCAAATCATAACACCCAACTTTCAATTCTTTAACATCATTGTAAGCATTTGGATTTTTAATATATCGGGTGAAAAAAAAAGTTGATTTGAGCCAATTAACTGCACTTTCCACTGAAGTGATTGTTTTCAAAGTGATTTCAGCTGCAAGATTTTCAGCAAAATTCAAATGTAGACAACTTTCCAATTTTTCCGTGCCTTGAACTATTCTTTCATACTTGGTTTTAGAATTTTGCTCAGTTAAAATAACTGCACATCCTTCTTTTTCAAATTGTGGTCTCCCAGCTCTACCAATCATTTGTAAAATATCCAACTCTGAATATTCTTTTAATTCTCCATCTGACCATGATTTAGTTCCTTTTACAATTACCAAATAAGCGGGCAAATTTACTCCAACTGCTAAAGTGGATGTGGAACAAAGAACTTTCACTGCCCCTGTCAAGAAATTTTTCTCCAGAGCTTGTCTATCCTCATATGATAATCCTGCATGATGAAATGCAATACCATTATTCACCATGTTATTAAGATCTTTATCTTTAATTGTAACTGCAGAATGTTTATTCAAATTTGGGAAAAGCCCATAGCAATTATCATTAAGATATTTAGCAGTAGACAAGGAAACAGCTCTTGTTGGACAGAAAATTAAAACCGGTTTCCCTTTAAAATGAGTCCGAATGATTTCCAAAACTTTTGCATTTAAAAAAGAATCAAACTTGTAGTCATTATTTGAAGTATTTTTGCAACCATACACAAACCGATTCAATTTCACTGCTCTATATTCTTCCCCAAAAATCAAACTTTGTGCCGAATAAGGGGAGCTATGATTTTCTCTTATCCAAATTGATAAATCTTCAAAATTAGGGACAGTTGCAGATAAGGCAATAATTCTCAACCCACTACACAGTGTTTTCATTCTAGTTATCACTACTTCCAAAGTAGATCCACGTTTATCCTTGATAACATGAATTTCATCAACCAATAATAAACTAACTAACTCGAACAATCTGCTATAATCAGACCATCTTCTAGTCAACAAATCCCATTTCTCTGCAGTACATATAATGATATCAGATTTTCGTACATTATCAGTTTCCATCACTGAAGTATCACTGGTTAGCAATCCAACGCTTAAATTTAAAGGGATGAATTTCTTAGACCAGTCTTGAAACCTCTCTGTACATAATGCCTTTGTCGGTGCCATATAAAGGATCTTGTATTCTTTTGAACCACCTAACATCATTTGGTTATTCATGTATAATCGAAGTATTGCAAGTTCGAACAATACTGTCTTACCTGAACCAGTTGGAGAACTTATCACACAATTCTTGTTTGAATGGAAAATTTGGTGAAAGCATTCAGATTGCATTTTATTAAAATGAGAGAATGGGAAAATACTTCTAATTTTATCCGGCAATGTCAATACTGAAATGTTCAAATTATGATGAGATGGGATTTTAGACTCTGGAGCTAGATATCTGTTCAGTTGTATGTTTCTATTATTATAAGGATCCAATGTTGGAGGAGTAGGATATACTTGAGTATAAGTTGTCTCGGTGCCAGGATCATATTCGGAGTAGGTATTATGCATATTAGGAGTAACCTCTGGAGTGTCATAAGGTTGGAAATTGGATACATTGACATTCTCCCTATAAGTTTTTTGCCGCTTGACAACCAATGGTCCGTCCTCAGGTCTCGATCTCATTGGTTTAGGGATTCTCGTTGGAGTTTGTATGACGGGAGGATGATGATATCTGTGAGGCAATTTGTCAAGCACAAAAGTAGGAGACCAATCATTTGGGTCAGCTCGTTGGACGTTGTCGTTGTCATTGTCATTGTTAAAGAAGTCACTTGGGCACTCTTCTCCTTGTTCTTTTGCTAGTGTTAGAGATTTAGCCTTTGAGCAGAATCCAGATTTCTAAAGGGTTATATTTACCACAACTTTCATCCTCTGCAATATATCGATTCAAATCATTCAAGAAAGAGCTCATTATGTTAAGGCACTTTGCAAAGTCCAACTCAATTCAATGCAATTCAATTCAATAGAGTTCAATAAGAAGAACAGTGTTGTTTGACTAAATAAATCTCCTTTGTTCTTTTCTGTGGTTTGAGGAAAAAACGCCTACTACAAGAGGCAATAGCACACAGCCCCTAATTGTGCTTCTAGTCAAAGCAAAAATGCCATAAACATAATAGTCTTATAGAGTTACAAGTATATATATGTATATGTATGTATATATATACAAGAGATAAATCGATTGATTATAATTGTAGGTATAGGTACGTGGACAGGAGAAGCTGGTAAGTTACTTAGAGACTGGAAGAATTAGTGTACATAGAGTAGGATAATGAGTGTACAATACGGCAGTGTCATTAGTATAGGTGATAAACAAGGATCCAACGTGGAAAATTTTGATTCAGATGCAGAGATGATATTGGAAGAGCAAACTGGGGTCAATAGTTATAATAATTCGAGTAATAATACTATTAGTAATAACGATGCGGTTGAGGAATTTGTTGTAAATGAAAATGTGAAGGATATAGAGATGGATGAAGAGGATTTAGAAGATGAGGATATTAAGGATGTTGAAGATGATGATATATTAGAGATTGGCATTGATGATATTTCAGATGGTGATGATGACAATGATGAAGAATTATTGGATTTTGTTGAAGATGGCGAAGAAGAAGAGGAGGAAGATCACGGTGGTGATAATAATCATAATAATAATAATAATGACGTATCTGAAGAGCACGATGTGTCAGGAGCGGTATTGAATTTCGTTGAAAAAGGCGCAGAGAAAGAAGAAGAGGAAGAGGAAGCTAATGCTGGTGGTAATAATCATGGTGATATTGTTGATGATAATGATGATGACGCATCTAAAGAGCATAATTTATCGGTAGAAGTAATATCAGATGGTGAAAATGATTCAGTTGAGGATGAAAATGTTAAAAACATTGACAAGAGTGAGAAGGATTCTCAAGTTGAAGAAAAAATTGAAGAAACAATTGAGATTTTTTCAGATAGTGAAGAGGTTGAAGAGGGGGGAAATATTATTGAAAAAGCATATGAAATTGAATCTAATTCTGAAGGTACTTCAAAAGGGAATACCATCATAGAAGAAGATGATGAATCTGTTTTGCCAAAAAATAATGCTGTGCCGGAACATCATGAAGAGGCAAAAGAACCTGAGAAGACAACTGAAGATTTGAAAAATTCATACAAACAAAAAGAATCATTATTGAAACAAGAAACACCAATTCAAATGAAGTCAAGTTTACCAATATTATTAGAAACAGAAGTGAGTCGATGTTTTTTATTAAAGCCTCCAGATTCAATACCAATGACAAAGGAACAATTAGAATATTTCCCAATATTATTTAAAGATGATTTAAATATCATTTCTAAGAATCTTGATTCGTTATTTGAATTGATAAGGCATACCGAGGAATTAAAAGATGAATTTCAAAATGAAGATGAATTAATTTTAACAGTGGATCAATTGAAGTTATCAATATCAGAAGATAATTATTATGCAGGAGATGTTTCAATAACTGATTTGATCAATTTGAAAATCAAATATAATAAAAACCACAAGATTGAACCCATTTTTGAAAATTTGGATGAACTAGCATTAACTTTGAAATTATCTTGTCAAACAAGATTTATTACTCAATTTAATAAATTATGTTCTGAATCCGTGGAGGAGGAGGAGGAGGAGGAAGAGATTGATAATAACAAAATTTCAAATGATGAACAACATAGCAAATCAGATGAAAAACAGGATAAACACAACGACAACCCCGATGAACAGGAAGAGAAACAAGATATTACAGATGCAAGGGAAAACGAGCAGCAAGATATCAAACCAGATGATACAAAACATGAACAAGATATTATATCAGATGAAGAAGATATTTTGGATGAAATTGATGATGATGATGAAGAAGAAGAAGATTCAAATAAAAGATCATTTGAATCTGTTGTGAATAATGATGGTGATGACGTTGAAATAGTTGCGAAGAAGATTTAAAGTGTATAGTGTTTATAGTTTTTTTATATGGGTTAATAGTATCAATAAAAAAACAGCCGCTCTTTCACATTCACCAGGTGGTGTATTGAACGTACTATTATTCCATTCTCTGAAAAGAGGTAAATGGTGGGTTTACGAGATTTAGAGATGTGTACAATAAAGATAACAAGTGACAATTTGAACAAAATGGTTGAGATGATGGTTTTAAATTAATTTCTATAATTCAAAACCCATTTAAACCCTGTATTATCATCAATAATGTTATTGTTACTCAAGTACAGATATTAAAGTGTTTATTTTTTTTTTAAATTCATATCATTATCCAATTCAATTAAACCCACACAATATATATTATTTTTTCATATATTTGATTTTTTATTTATTTTATTTAAATTTATCATATTGATATAAATTAGTTTGTAGTAGTGGCAACGACATCTTCAGCAGCTTTTTCAACTTCTTCACCGGTTTCAGTCAAGATTAATTCGATATGACATGGAGATGATTGATAAGCATTGATTCTACCATGAGCTCTATAAGTTCTTCTTCTTTGCTTTGGAGCTTGGTTAACTTGAATATGGGATACAACCAATTTTGAAGTGTCTAATCCTTTAGCCTATATTATGTGTGTTGAAAGTTAGTATAATGTATAAGTGAAGGATACTACAAGTAGTAGTATGTGATAATGGGAATGGATAAATATACATACGTCAGCATTGGCTTCAGCATTTTTCAATAAATCTGAAATGAATTTAACAGACTTTGCAGGCCATCTGGCCTTTGTGACACCAAATTCTTTACCTTGGGCAGTTCTACCGATAGAATGAGCAAATCTTCTAAATGGGATAGCTCTTTCATGTTTAGTAACTTGATCTAAATATTGTTGAGCTTTTTTCAAATTCCAACCGTTGATGGCTTGAGCAGTTTCTCTTGTGTTCTTGAATGAAACACGCAAGTAAGAACCTTTAGCAGAAGCTGATCTAGCTGGGTTTGATGGGGTAGCAGCGTAGCTGGCCATTGTTTAATTGATAATGGGTAGGATTAATAATTTAACGTTGTTAATTTAGTAGTATTAAGAAACAAGATGAATTGTGCTTAATTTTAACAATATTTTGAAAAAAAACACAAAAAGAGAAAATTTGATTTTCTCCAAAAGCAGAGCAGAGCTGGGAACTGGGGCTGTTGTGACTGTGCTGTCTGCAAACAAAATAGAACCCTAAACTGCTTAAATGAGCCCTACATGCTGTCATGTGACTTATTTCTATCCGTGGTGTAATGATGTATATATAGTCAAACAGTTAGACAGATAGACAGATAGATAGATAGATAGATACATGGATACAGTTAGTTAGATAGATAGATGGATGACAATAACAAACCATATATGATAAATAGCACCACACATATCATACTCTTGGCACTACCACACCGCTTATCAATGACACCCTCCCTGAGTACAGTCAGTCCACCTTCTTACCACCAATACATACACCATCACTGTACAGTACAGTGTAAAGATAAAGACACGACTATTTGATTGAGATAAAATTGTTTTTGTCAATTGCCGGAAACGAATATAATTAAACAACTAAGTAAATATCGATCAAATAAACACATAGATAAACAAGTAAACAAATAGCACAATGATCAGATTGCTTATATGTCTATTGCTATGTCAATTCTCGCATTCAATCTATATAACAGATCCATTATTATCATCGTATATTAATTTACCAAGACTCGTTGGTATACATCAAGTTTCCATATTACAAGATACACCACCAACCATCCACATCTAATTTCACGATTTTTTTCGATTTATCAAATGGTGATGATGATATACACAAGATTGATGTAGAAAATTGTCCAAGTGGGTCCCAAATCTGTGCATTGGAAACAGTGTCAATACCGGGGAAACCAGATATCATTACTAAAGTCATTTCAGTACCACATGGTTATAAACAAGTTATCAATACGGATCCTAATGGTCAAGTGATGATATCGTTGAATGAGATAATGTGGGGTCCATCGAAATTATATTTCGAATTGTCATTGCAATGTCGCGAGAAAGATGAAGATGTCACAGTACTGACATGGGATGGCAAATCATATATCAAAATTGAATTGAATTCACAAAATGCATGTATATCGAATTCCAAAAACCCATCAAAACCAACACCACCACCATCACATCAACCACCAAAAGACGGCAACAACCAAGACGACAACGATGACTCTTCGTCATGGGGTTGGTTTACATGGATTTTCATCTTTTTAGTTATAATATTTGCCGGATATGTGATTGGTAACGCATGGTTAAATGCCAATAGTAATGGATCTAATGAATTTTTGAATGAATTAGTTGATTCCTTAGTGGATGTCTTGAACAAATTACCAAGTTTTCTAAAAGAAATATGGAATAAATTATTTGGTGATGGTGAAAGAGGTGGTTATAGCGCTGTTTGATCTATATAAATATCTATATATATATATATATATTGTTATTTCCCCATGTATTTCTTCATATTATCAAATGTAACGTCCAACGAAGTTTCCAAATACAGTTTCTTCTTATTCAATCCATTGATCTGCTCTTTACTAGTTGTATTCTCCTCTTTAATCTCACTGATAAATGAATCATTACTTGTCTTTATAAACAGTTTACCACAACTCTTATATATCGGTTTTTGCATATTTTCATTCAATTCATTCATTATCAATTCATTTATTTTCAAATTCGTCAATTTTTGTTGTAATGACATATCAGTCATTGTTAATTCTGCTCGTTGTCTTTGTAATTGACTATCCATCTCCATCAATGTCTGTATCCTTTGTGTTAGTCTTGTGTCTTTATAAACTCCTATGGTGGCAGGGAAAAGGTATAAGCACTTACTTTCCTCAAGGCATCTTGTGAGATCGACATCTTGCTTATATCTCTATAGATCTGATCTTGTATCTGTCACTATATAACTATATCACTCTATAATACAAAGATAATTTGTTCAACACCAAAAATAAATTTTGTAAAGAAGAAAAAAAGAACAACAACAACAACAACAACAAGAAAATATATAAATATATACAATAGATAGATCGGTCAACAAGAGACAGAGACAATCAGATATTGGGGAAATGGATAATAAGAAACTAAGACCAAGGTCATCATCCACACTACCTGTTCCAGTGAATTTCAAGAAATTGAAGAAAACCAATAGGAAAACCATCAGTGTTACAATCATTGTATTATTGATATTGAATTTCCTCACGTCAAGATATTTATCATTTCAATTATTACCATTTCTCAATCATCGTCATACACCAAGTTCTGTTTCCAAGTTATTATCGCCGAATTTACAATACCCTGAGCCACCACATGGTTTGTATAGACATGAATTACAAGTGGATTCACCATTGATTTATCCATCTGTGGAACATGCTCCATTGTTGAGAGAATTAGGTGTTGAGAATTTATTTAGAGTGAAAATCGATGTAAAGACACAACAAAAGACATTGGTTTATGATGATGATGATGATGAGACAATGTCTGATAATGAAATCAAAGAGAGTTCATTACAAGAAGATTCTAATCCATTGACAAAGCTGAAAAAAAATTTCCAAATCCATGGACAAAAAGTATTCAAATCCAAATCCACTTCATCATCACCTGAATTAATCATTGTTACCGGTTTAGATTTTGAAAAATCTGAACTGAGTTATTTAACCAAAATTGCACAAAATAGAGTTGATTATGCTCAAAGACAAAATTATGGTGTTTATATAAGATGGTTACAAGAATTCACACCAATGTTGGATGATTATGATTCAAATAAGAAATGGATTAAATTATTATTGATGAGACTGGCAATGCATCTGTTTCCTGAACTGAAATATTTTTGGTATTTAGATCAAGATTCTTTAATAATGAATCAAGATATTGATATCATTTCATACATGTTAACACCAGATCTGTTAGATCCAATAATTATTAAAGAACAACCAATAATACCACCAAATGGATTGATTAAAACTTACAAGACAACAACATCGGAGGATGTTCGTTTAATCTTGACACAATCAGATGTCAAGATTGAAACTTCTTCATTTATCGTGTTGAATGATATTTATGGTAAGAGTTTATTAGAATTTTGGTCAAATCCTTTATTTAAACAATATTCAAATTTCCCCGGTAAGGATGAAAGTGCCATTGCACATATTTTACAATGGCATCCGGTGATATTGAGTAAGACTGCTATTGTACCAATTAGGACTATAAATTCGATACATAGTGCATTGGAATTATCAAACAAGATTGATAAATTACATTATCAACCTGGAGATTTAATTGTCACTTTTAAAGGTTGTGATGAACAAAGAAATTGTGATGAAATCTTGAATAGTTATTATACTCAATTGAAAAAAAATTAGCCACTATATATATATATATATATGTTATTCACCAATTCTTTCTTCTAAAACTTTTAATGCAACCAGTTTTCTTCTTTCCAGTACATCACTTGATATTGGTAATATTGTCTCTGTATTGTTCACATTTTCTATCAATGTCAATTTTAAAAAATTTCCAATTACACCAATTGGTTTGATCAACATTTGAACAAGGAATTTGATTGAATCGGGGAAAAATGAAGCAAATTCAAAAATTGATGAAGAATCATGTTTAATAAATCTTAAATAATACCATGAAACGATAAAACTATTTGAAATTGGTAAAAAAGGTGTCAAATTTTTAAAGCAAACAGAAATGCAAATACTCAAGAGATATATTAAAAATGGTGTATTTTTCAATCTCAATTTGATATATTTAATCTCATACTCTGGTTTCAATTGTTTTAAAACAACGAGAAATGGCATCAACAAAGTCAACATACCATGATCAATTGCCAATGACAACATCAGATCATCGCTTGACAAGAAGGCACCAACAATGATATAATTCAAAACAGTGATGATATTGGTCAACAACATACAAAACAACAAGTATTTATTGATCTCATTTGTGAATAATGAATGCAATTCCCATTTCATATTGGTGTTCTCCCATGATTTATCCAATAGATTCAATCCATTGTACAATATCGGTATCGACACGAGAAACTTGATCAAACTGGTTTCGATATACGTCGAGGTGATCAAAGTCCATGGGTTGTATAATGTCAGTTTCGGGATCAATTGTAAGATGGGGACCATAATTCGATCGAATGAAACTTGTTCTGGGTCTTGTTGCAGTGATTGCAAGGCCATGATTTTGTAAGCAAAGTTCAACAGCGTTAGAGCCAGGTATGTGGCCAAGTGGAACTTGACGACGGTGCTCAAGTTGAGTCTGTTGAGAGTCAATATTGCAGGCATGTTGTTGTTGTTGTTGTTGTCTGTGTGTGTCTCTCTCCAGCCATACAACTGTCTGTTGTGTTTGTTGTAGAAATTGCAACACAAAAACAAAACAAAAACAAAACAAAAAACACAGAGAAGAGAAGAGAAGAGAGACAACTGTAACACTATATAACACTATATAACACTACAACGTACAAGGATTGTTGTAGTGTAGTGTAGTAGTAGTAGTAGTAGTAGTAGTAGAGTGCAGTCTGTATCTCCACATCTGTCTATCCTTGCTTCTCTCCTCGCCATACAATACAATACAATACGCTGCCACTCTCTCTCTCTCTTACTGTCTCTTGTTGTGGTTGTGATTTTATTTCCCACAGACAAATTGCAATCCACTTTATAAACACACAGACACATACACACACACACACACACACATGTTACACGCCGAGTACAAGCACAACGAAGACACCCACTCGTTCCACATAGACCCCACTGCGGCCCACACCACCATCGGTGAGACTTCCAAATCGTCCATACAAATCCCAGGCTATATAGATAAAGACTTGCCCTCGGTACTGAATGGCTCCACCGATTTGGGTAGATTAAGATCGATGATCACCACTTTACAAGATGATGTTAACAAGTATTTGACCGATAAGATGAACGTTGACAAGGAACTGGGTCTGGATACACTCCATGGAGACGAGATTGATGTAGAGGAAGATGCCGAAGAAGAGTAAAGTGTATAAAAGTGGTTCTAATCATATAAGCATGTACAGATCTATGACAATGTAGTACGGTCTTTTATAAGCTACAACTACAACTAGTTGGTTACAACTAGTTACAACTAGTTACAACCTCTTACAATCAAACACCATTTGGTAAAGAATATCTAGTCCTCTCTCTCTCTCTCTCTCTCTCTGTTGAGTAAAGAAGAAAAAAATCACAAGAATTTATTTGTAATACAAATATAGAGGATAGAGGATAGAGGATAGATGCACAGGCACAGGCACAGAGGTATGGTGATTTTCAAAAGATATCTAACAATACCCACCCAGGGCTTATTCCATCTCAACGCTGAGAAACTGTTAATAAAAATCCATGGTGCCGATTCACTGAAATTTCTCAATGGACTCACCACTAGTAAATTATTACCAACTTTTATCAAGAAGAATCAATACACGATATCTGATCATGACAACAACAATGCGACAAGTTTACAAATAACAGATGAAGAATTGACACATACAAATTTCGGTATCATCCATGAAGATTCCTTCTTGGAAAATGATGACGTTGACAAAATTGGGATTAGAAGAGATGGCATTTTCACAATGTTACTCAACAGTAAAGGTCGAGTCATGACTGATTTATTCATATATCCAACACCTTTCAATTTCATCGATGATACCCAAAATGAACCTAGTTATTTGTTAGAATTGGATCTGTCGATACTGAAAAAAGTTGTAATGATGATGAAAATGCATAAATTGAAATCGAATTTAACAATATCCATTTCTAATGATTACAATATATGGTATTATTATAATGATTCATTGAAATTTAATCAATTGTTATCCATCTTGGAGGAGAATTATTTCAATAATCTGTTCAACAAAAGCCCATTGCAATGTTTACAATCAAGTGATGTATTTATACAAAATGAATTAATTTTCAATAAAACTCAATTATCGATAATGGGATTCGCCATTGATAATAGATCATACTTAAATGGTTTGAAATTCATCACAACCACCAATGACCCTACCAAATTTTTCCACTCCGATTTCCAAGAGTTGATCACTCCAAATACAAATTTACAAGATTTGAAATTATATCATTTAAGAAACAATTTGAAAGGCATAGTGGAAAAACTGGATCTTGACCCGAAATTGGAAACATTACCATTTGAACATAATTTAGATTTGATGAATGGTATCAGTTATGATAAAGGTTGTTACGTGGGTCAAGAATTAACTATAAGAACAAAGAACCATGGTATAATACGAAAGAGAATCTTGCCCTTTAAAATCTTGACAGAGTCCCAAGATGACGTTGATGAAAGTTTTGAACTGGATTTGATCAACATGGAAATAGAACTGGCGCCTTTGTCACCTTCTGCTTCCGCTGTCTCGTCGTCGTCGTCTCCATTCGGTAATTCCACCACCGTTAAGAGGAGGAAACAAGTGATGGGCAAGATTATAAGTATGAATCATAATATCGGATACATATTGATGAATTTGAAATATCTAGATGGACAATTCCAAATGCAAGATCACCAGGACTTCCCATTGGGGCAATACCGAGTCCGTGTCATGAAGCCCGATTATTACATCGATGAAAGTGAAAGTGAAGATGAGTTGCAGTTGCAGTTGTAAATAGTTAGTGTATAGATCTATATATATCTAGACACGACTCTTTTGGAAGGAAAAAAACGAGAAACAAAAAAAAAAAAATTTTCATTTTACTCAGTGGACATTTCGTTGTTTTACTCACTGGACTGGACAACAACTAGACACACACACACAGAGATGTCTTCAACGATCATAGTAGATGGAAGTGTCACGGACGCCATAATAGAGTATGGAATCATATTGGACTCTATACAAAGAAGTGATGAGAACTCTAAGAAGTTGCAATCATTACAAGAATCCACCAACACCACCAACACCTCTACGAACAACTCTAAAGAGATTATTGAATTCTTAAATTCGTCACTTGACATAATATTCAAATTGAACGAAAGAGATTTTGAATCAGTCTTCAATTTGTATTTGTACTTGTTAAATAACATCAGCGGTGGTGGTGGTGATAATAATAATAATAATAATAATAGTGATGAAGAATTTAGTGAAAATTTGAAATCATCAAGGATTACTGAAAAATGTTTAAAATTGGCAAATGATGATGATTTCAAATTGGATTCAACAATCTTGATAAGTATATTGACGTCGGTTTTCAATGTCTTGTCAAGGGAATCACAATATAGATTCGAGATATTATCAACAATTGTTGAGATACTTTATTTGAAAAACAATATGAAACAAATTTTGGATATCAAATTTGAAACTTATTATAAATGGTTATCACCTATTAAGAATGATGTTGAAATTGTTAAATTCTTATTGAATGTAATTGACAAATTATCCAATGCTCCACAAAGTTTACAACTTTTCCAAGATGTTGTTGTTGAATTGAATGATGCATTAACAGAGGAAGATTTCAATAAATTCTTTGTCGCTTCATTTAACAATGATTTCAAATTGGATTTGTCATCATATTCTCATTTGAAATTAGATGGTGCCAGTGGTGATTTCAAAGAATTATTAATTTTTTACAACGCTAAGGATTTATCTTCATTTGAAACTTTTTATCAATCAAATTTAACAATTTTTAAAGATATTGATTATAATGCTTTAAAATTGAAATTACAAATCATCAAATTAATTACAACTTGTTATGGACTCAATAAGATTTCATACAAGGATTTATTAGAAGCTGTACAAATTGATCAAGTTGAAGATTTAGAAAATTTAATCATTTACTCGATAAAGAAAAATTTCATCAATGGTAAATTAAATCAATTCAAACAATGTTTGGAAATTAACCATGCTAAATATCTTGGTGATTTCAATTTAGATAGTTGGAAATTAGTTCAATTGAAATTAAATAATTGGAAAACTTCATTAAAAGATGTTAAAGAAAATATTGATAATAACAAGAGATGAATCATCTAATCTTGATGTGTGTATGTTGGGGGGTTTTTTTTAAAAAATATTTGCATTTTGTATCTCTTTATATTTACCTTTCGCTGCTGTTGCTGGTATTGCTTCTGGTATTGCTTCTGGTATTGCTGTTGAATTTTGCTAGTGGTTCCAAATACGGCTAAAATTTATTATATGTTTAATGTTCAAATAAAGTAAAACAAGAATACAGCATTAACAGGACAGCAAGACAACAACAACATCATATATAAAAATTCAATTAAAAAACACAAACCAACAACAAAGATTTACAGAAATAATTATAATAATATAAGTAAAAATAAGTAACTAACTAAGTAAAAGTAAGTGATAAAATAAAATAAAAAGTAAATAATAAAGTAGTAATAAGTAAATAATAACAGTTGATGATCAATGACACAAACCATCACATTATAACACAACATCCACCTCCACTTGATTTAGAATTCGATGATGGTGATTGTTGATGTTGTTGTTGATTTCTTGCATTGTTATTTTGATTCGATGCATCCAGTACATTTTGATTCCCATTCCCATTTTGATCAATTATATCTTGATTATTTATATTTGTATTATCTTTATTTGTATTATTCTTATTATTTTTATTATTATTATTATTATTGATAGCACCACCATTTGTTGTAGTATTATTGCCATTTTGTTGCCTTATCTTGTCATCATCTTTACCAATGATTCCACCTCTATTTATCATCTTAACAACGGTATAAAACAGTTCATTAACGTTGAAATCCAATTTTGCCGAAGTTTCAATATATGGAATTTTCAAATCCTTGGCAAGTTTATTCAGTTTCAATTCACTAACTTCACGTTCATTTTCTAAATCGGTCTTATTACCGATAAGGATAATAGGTACAAACAGTGAATCTTCTTTAACTCTAATGATTTGATCATAAAATTGTTGTATCGATTCAAATGAAGTCAACGAAGTGACAGAAAAAACCAACAAAAACCCCTCGCCACGTCTCATATAACTCTCCTTCATCGATGCATAATCCTCTTGCCCCGCAGTATCCAATATATCTAACAAGACATTTTTACCATCTATCGTTGCATAATGCTTATATGAATCTTCTATAGTTGGATCATATTCATCTACAAACAACAGTTGCGTGAAACGAACCGTCAATGCCGATTTACCCACTGCTGGTGGACCACTAACGGCAATTCTATATTCTCTTGATACTTGATCTTGTGACTAATCGGGGGGGAAAGGCAACTCTCGTTAGTACTATAATTTGAGATATACATATATAATAAACACAAAAAAGATGGAATTAGATAGTGAATAAATAGAAAAACCACCAATTCTTCATAAAGGCCAGAGGACGTCTGACACGATGAATAAGACACTCACCATTATAATAAAGCTTGTTCAATGAATTGATACGATAGATGTATCTAGTGTATAGTTACGATGGTTGTTGTTTTCTGATTGTTATTATTGTTATTATTATCAATATTTTGGTTCTTTGATTAAAAATTTTTTTGTTTTTGGTTTTGGCAATTTTTGGCAATTTTTGCGATTTTTTTTTTTTTTTTTGCTGCTGCTGCTTTGGTGTTGGATTGGATTGGATTGGATTAGTGTATTGTATTGTATTGTACATAGCTCTATACAGATCAACGCTTAACCCTCTTGATTTTGGCAAGACAATCATTGCAATACCACTTCCCCTTTGGCGGGTCAGTCAACCCGATACATGGCAAATGGAACCATTCTCTTTTACAATCATCTCCATCACATCCAACCATTTCACCAAATGAAACTTGTTGACAATAACAATATACAGGTTCTTGGAAATTCTCATCTTTTGTAGAATGTTGTTGCACAATTGGTTTATGTTGCTTCTTTGATTTGATCAGTTGTACCGAGGGTAATGTAGTATTTGTCAGTACTATTGTGGTGACCAGTGGCGTACTTGGTCTTGACATTTCCTCATCAACAACTTGTTTCCTCTTTCTTGACGATGTCGTTGCCATTGCTGCTGCTGATGATGATGACGCTGTCGTTGCATTGTGATTATGATTATTATTATGATTGTTACCACTACTATTCCCAGTCATTTGTCTCTTCTTTTTACTTGTTGTTGTTGCTGTTGGATGAGGAGCAGCACTAGCAGCATTTGGAGCAGTTGTAGCAGTTGATGAATCCAGCTCATCTTCCATGTGTGAATTTGGTGCATTGATATTCAACAGTTTCTTTGCCGCTAACGCTTCTCTTCTTGATTCACTACGTTGACTTTGTGCCGATTTCGAATTGTTTTCCAATTTAGTCTCCATTATCATCAGTGGATGATTTAAAGGACCAACACGTACACTTTCTGGGATTTCATCATTGTTTAAAATCTCCTTATAATCATCTTCAATCCTTGAAACATTTTTCAAAACACAATCAACCAGTATTGATGCAACATGCATCTTCTCTTCTAAAGTTGGCATCAATTCTTTAATCAATTGACGGATCTTCAACAATAACAATTGTCTCTTTGGATGCATAACATCCATCACAAGAAATCTCTTTATATACAGTTTTAAAAAAGGTACCGTGTAAACACATTTGGCATCAATCTCTTTTAACAATGTAAAATAACGAACCAATTCTTGTGGGAACAGTTCAAATGCATCAGCAATATCGTTCAAACCAGGGTATGCGTTTATCTCTCTTTGAGAATACTCCTCGCCATCACCATCATGCTTATTACCGTTATGATGATGATTACTAACACCACCACCACCACCAACCCCATTTTCACCACCACCATTGTTATGATGATGATGATGATGTGGATGTTGTGGATGCTGTGGATGATGATGATGTTGTTGTTGTTTGAGTTGTTCGTACTGAACAAACTTCTCCGTCTTGTTGATCACACGTTGTGACTTCTGACGTGGTGGTAGATTCTCGTATGTGGTTGTCATCTTCTTGCGTGTTGGATATTGGATGGTGATAATTGATAAATTGATAAAATTACAAAAGTTTTTTTTTTTTTGGTTTTTTAATTTTCAATTTCAATTCTGTTTATTTAAAGAACGAACAATTAAAAGTCTGTAATATTATATTATATATAACCATGTACACTGGAATGATAACTGGCAACATCACTTAGATCTTGCTCTAGATCAATGAGCTTCAACACGTCATCGATGGTTTCGAAATATTTGGACCCACCAATGTTCAATTCGAGATAATTGACAATACCACTTTTCAACAACATGGAATCAACTTTTTCATTGATCTGTTTATCCCTTGACACAAGGAAAATCTTGATATGTCTCTTGTGATAATTCTTTATTAGTTCTAGTAAGATCTGTGCACTAGAACTATCCAAATCAATCATCTCGTTGATATCAAAGATGATGAAATTTAAAAGTGGTTTAAATCTTGGTGTTGCCGGATGGAATTGTGTAGAACCATACATTTCTAATCTTTTCAATTTCAATTTCAAATCATTGGCATTGGTGAAAATTAATGGTTCCGGGATTTTCACTATCAAGCAATTCTCAACATCTTCTAATTGTAAATTGTTACCATCACCTTTGGCATTGATGAAATCTCTGGTACCTGGTATTCTTTTCAAAATTTGTATTCTAGATTTAGATGAATTCTTCAAAATTCTAATAATACTATAACTCGTCCCCATTATAATACCACTATCCATACTGATGAAAAATGCAAATGAAAAAGTTATACAAAATGTAATAACTTCTTCCCAACCTCTCGTCTTGATGAAAAATTTCAAATCCTTTGGTATCTCTTCCAAAATCGTGACACCAACCATTGTTGTTATACAACTTAAACAACAATTTGGTAAATAATATAATAATTTTAACAAGAATACAATCACCACAATGGTCACCAACCCCATAAATGCTCCACTACCACATGTCACTCCTCCACTTAATAAATTAATCTTAGATCTACCATATCCACCAAACAGTGGTAATGAACCAAATGATCCTCCAATGATATTGATAAACCCCAAGGCTACTAATTCTCGATTCGATGACACTGGAGTTTCACTACCTAATGCCTTGGACAGTGTTGTGGATTCGAAAAATCCCAATATGGCACATGTGAAACCGGAACTTAGTAATGGTTTATAATATTGTAATAATTCAAATTTCAAAGGGAATTTCCAAAAAATAGATTTGGTTGAATGAATTTTCCCGACCACAGATATACCTTTAGATTCCCAATCATAAATAAATGATAACAATGTGGTAATTATTACAGTTAATAAAATTTCTGGTATGAAAATAACATTTTTATAATTCAATTGTATCATTTTATTTTTGAAAATTTTCAAAACGATTAATGATAACAATATCGTTACACTGATCAACGTTGTTGGGCCCTGTGCATCTGATAAATGCGTAATGACATATTTCAATTTATCAAAGGGGGAATGAATATCATCTTCAACACTTAATTTTAATCCAAATTCCTCGATACTGGAATTACAAACCATAACTACACCAACAGCTGCAATAAAACCTTTCAACAATGCCATACTCAACACAGTATCTAAAAACCCAAATCTCAGTAATCCAGCACCTAATAATGAAAACCCAGAAAGGCATGTAATCACCAATACCAAATCCAACGCGTTCAAACTCTTATCGTGTAATAGCATTGGTTCAACAACTCCTCCAACTACAATCGATATACTCGGTTCAGGACCAACAATCAATTGAGGGATTGACCCGAATATGGAATAAACCATTGGTGGTACCAG
>JAJLSN010000345.1:8784-23215 GCA_030567655.1 Nakazawaea ernobii | reverse complement strand
ACCTTTTCATGAAGCTTTTATCGCTTTCATTGTTAACATGGTACTGAACGTCTACGCTCCCACCATTAGAAGTGGCCGCTTCAAACTCAGCAACCGACACCTTTTACAACGACATCGACATCGGGCATCACTTCATCCCCACCTCATCGCTGCTGATTGTTAATTTAGCTTTGAGCCGAAATTAACGACATTTTTCTCTCTCTCTGTTTTTCCATAGTTTTTTCCTCTTTTATTTACACACAGAGTCATTTATCGAATTTATCACCGATTGAATAATTAAACACAATTTGGGATTTCAATAAGGTATCTGCCCAGAACAACCACTTATATATATTCTGAAATCATTGCTAAAGGCCCTTTGTTGTTGGAAAAGAAGAAATCTAGAGGTAATTTAATTCGACACAGAAACAAAATACCAGTTATACCAAGATGTCTACATTAGATCAATCAATACCTTCGCAGCATGATGTGGCTCAATATTTGAATTATACAGCTTCGACATCGTCATATCTGACGACGAAGCCACTGAGCCCACAGCAATATTATGCGTCTCCAACATTGGAAGATTCCCCATATAATACAATGGATACCAGTCCAGGTGGTTTAGATCAAAATGATCAAGATCAAGATGCAGTACCAACTATGACAACCACAGGTGGAACGGAACAACCTTTCTATGTGAATGCTAAACAATACCATCGTATCTTAAAGAGGCGAGTTGCGCGTGCTAAATTAGAAGAGAGCTTGAAAATAGCAAGAGGTCGTAAACCATATTTGCATGAATCAAGACATAAACATGCAATGAGAAGACCCAGGGGCCAAGGTGGTAGATTTTTAACAGCTGCTGAAATAGCTGAGCGTGAAAAGACTGAGAAAATGAAAGAATTAGAAAGGCAGAATAATCCAGGTGGAGCTGAGAATGGTGATTCCAATATCAATAATAATGACAATGATAATAATAATAATAACAATAATAATGATAATGATAACGAGCAAACGGTGCAGAATCTAAATAACCCAACATCGTCAAAACCTTATAATTCCACCACCACCACCACAAGTAACAATGATACAAAACTGGTGAATACAGAAAATACCACTAGCAGCAATATCGAGCAACCGGTAAATGACGTTGATCTGTTGTTCTAGTTAACAACAATTATCCTTTTTCATGAAATTATTATGCTAGTTACGAATTATTTGTCCCCATTGTGTTTCATTTCTAATATTCCTTTTTTTAGTTCTCCTTCTTTGTTATACAATTCTCAACTTTGAGGAAACAAAACCATTTTCTTTGGCTGTAAATTATATATGTATCTGTGTACGTTTTTTTACAATATTTGATAAAATTAAAAAGTATGAGCAAAAAATCTTTCACTTTATTCGAGGTTATGTAAATTATATAGATGTTTAACAATAACTAGATTCCTAAAGATCTCAAACCAGCTTTAGCTTCATCCGATAATCCACTCATTGCAGTAGTTAACAATCCACCAGTGTTTTGATTCAAATTGATCAATTCATTTTTGAAAAAAACATTCAAATTATCTTTCGAAATGATATTCGGATATGGATCAACATGGAAATTACCAATCACCAGTAATCTATTAAATGATGAACCGAATGATAAATCTTCTAATTCGAGGTCTAATATATTGTTATCATGGTTCGAGTATCCAATAAGGGATTCCGAAGTGACCAACACTATCAAATTATCCAAAATTGGTAGAAATTTATCAAAATATTTCCCACCTTGTTGGTTGAATTGAGAGTTTTCTGAAATCAATTTGACAAATCCAATAATTATCAATTTCTTGTCATTTAAATTACTGAAATTTTTAGAAGATGGAATGACAAAATTTGTCAATATTTGACCAAATAATCCATCTTGTACTTGATCAATAAGTGTAATGTCAAATGATGAATTCAAATTATTTGGATTATGAACACTGGCATTGTTACCCAATGCAGAAATCAATGATAAAAACAAGATAAATCTCTTGACAAATTTTTCAGTTCTTGAATTTTGCAATCTTTGTAATAATAACAACGCGATTTGATTAGTTAAGCCTTGCAAAGTTGTCAATGGAACATTGATTAAAATGGTCTCTAACAAATCAAATCCATAATATTCATTTGCCTTTGACGCAATCAATTTTTGGAAAATTCCCAAAACTGGTGTGATATTCTCAACCGAATTGAATTCTTGAGGTGCATGTCTGATTATACTTTGTAATAATCGAGTCACAGCTGGAATATTTCCTCTGAATTCCCATACTGAAGGAGACAATAAAGGTTTTATCAATTGTTTATAACTATCTGGTAATGGGAGTTCTTTTGGTAATAACTCTAACAAGTATGAAAGTATTTGAAATACATAAGAGATAAACTCTTGAACATCTTGTCCCAATATGGTCAAAAACGTTGGTAAAACCAAATCCATAAATTCGGGAATCACCTTATTTGATGGTTTTGACTTGTATTTGATCAATATGGCAATTGATTCAAAAGTGTAATGATTGAACTTTGGATTCGATGGGTTTTTGGAAATTTCTCCAGTAATCTTGATCAATTGAATCAAGAGATCCTTGGCAAATTCATTAATTGAATCTTCAGATGTCAAGAGAATTCTCATTATACATTTCATTAAAAATTCATTTTCAGCCAATTTTTCTGGAGTGGAACTCTGTTTCAATATCAACGTGAATAAATTCATCAAAAGTTTTTGAGAAACAGACGTGGATAAATCTCCCTTGTTGAACAATAATTGTTGATGATTTTCAGAATTTCTTATCGATAAAATTCTTTCAATGGTGATTGCAGTATACGTGTAAACCACATAATTTTCATTTTGGAAATGAGATGATAATAGTGGGAAGGCTTCTAATAATTGCGCCTTTGTGAGTTGATTTCTGAAAACATAGATATATTTAATAGCATCAACTTTCAATATTGGATGAACATTGGTTGAAACCAAATCAGGGGCAATATTTGTTGCAAAAAATTGTACAACGTCTAATAATAAATTAGTGGCAGTGACACCAACGTTTGTGATTGCTCCCTTTGCCAGTAAGGCAGTGAATAAATATACAGCAATATCTTTTGACCTCCATTGGGAGTTATCCTTGTTGAAATCTGATAAATAATGATCGACATAAAACATCACTGTCTTGGTAACGGTACTTTCATCATTAGATTTCAATTCTCTCAAGAAATCTGTCGAAGCTCTACGCCTTGTATCAGAGTCTGAACCTTCCAAGTCTCGTCTCGTGTACTCGATTGGATCATCTTCAAACAATTCTTCATCAACTTCTCTTAATGTCATGTTTGGTAATATGATTTTTTCAGTGATTTCTTTCAATGCCTCTGGACTCTTGAAAATTTCCAGTTGTTGTGGGATCTTTGTCACGGATGTTAAAAATGAGAGAGATTTAGAAACCAAGATATCATATTTGGATTCAGCTCCAACGGATACTAACAAATGCCAAATGGTTTGTATGAATTGTCCTATCAATGATCCAAATACATCTTCATATCTTTGAGTGTATAATTGTATCAACTCACAAATTGAAGATTGAACTTTGGTAATTATATCAATTTCATTCTCTTCATCTTTATCCTGTAAGACTGGATTTTGATAACTCAAATATTTGTGCATTATACCCATTCCAATAGCTATATTATTTTCAAAAAATTCTGGTATATCCTGACAATTCAAATCGTAGTAAATCTTGGAAAGCAATAATAAATTTTCAAATAAGAGTTCCAATTGCTGTTTATTTGTTGAATTAGAATCAATCATAGTATCGACTCCTCGTAATAAAGTTAAAAAAGGCACAGCAAATTTATCCAACACGAGTTTGATCTCCATGAACAATTCATCTGATCTGAACAATGGTCTCCATCTTTTGAAAATAGAATGAGCCACTGTTAAGACTCCCTTGTTGATAAACATATCTTCAGATGATAATTTACTTATCAAATCATCTAAAAGTGTTGGCCACCTTTCTGGGAAATCAGAATCAGCAATTATTGATACAGCTTCACCTATTTGCACTTGAAGGTTTGTAGGAAGTTGGATCATTAATCCAACGATCTCCTTCTTCAACAAGTCGGCATCCGTTATACTGATTTTGTAATTACCATCTTCATCAATATATTTCCTCTTGATGAAATTTTTGAAAAATAAGGCACCAGCCAATCTAGTTGTCGTCGGGAATGATGAAGAGGCAACAACTTGTAGCAAGTCCAATGGGAAACCCTGACGATCCTCTAATTGACGTAATCCGTTTTCCGCCAGTTTCGCAGAAACAGAATTAATAGATTGGTTCAACAATTCAGCAATTTCCTGTTGTGACATTCTTTATATATGTTATAGGGATCAACAAAAAATGCTGTGTTGTTCTCGACAAAATAAGTTTGGAAAACTCTGGTAGTTGTGATAAGAGATTCGGATAAATCTTGGGCAAGAAGGAGTGACAATGGGAGCACAACAGATCGAATAATAGTTTGGGCAGTTGATGAACAGTTCCTCTTCTTATTCTTCTTCTTCTTTTACAATGTTTTTGTTTTTCAATTTTACGCTTTTTTAATGAAAAAAAAAAAAAAAAAATTTGATCTTCACACAAAAGAAAACACACACACACACTACCTTATACACGATTCACTCAACATTTTAACTGTCTTGAACTCAAAGCCCATATCGTTGATGTCCTGCTGATCCACGCTTTTATTCGGCAGCCGCTGGAAAATTTTCATCGATCGTATATGAGTATCTTTACCATTTTGATGATTCCCCTTAACGATAACTTTAATTAAAAAAGTCTTCAAGATTTCGTCAAATCCTAAGAATGACCAACCACTTGGTTCTTTCAAATGGCGTGTGACTACTTCTTGTAAATCGTGTTCCCCTGTTCCTGCCCGTATCAAGATCTCTGACGGGGTATAACTTTCATCCAATGGGTAATTTGTGAATATGGCAAGAGACTCAATGGCAACTCTCTTGGCAAAGTGAATGGTGATTGTATGCGGTTGTGCTCCATCACTTTGCCAATACGTGTCTGGATCATCTTCTCGTAATTGATCTTTACCACATCCATCTTTAAAAGATGAAACTTCCCATGATGCCAAATTCCCAATATCGATCAATCCAGTTGACTCAATTTTTTTCAATTCGGTGAAATAACTCATCTTGACCTGATCGGCATCCACAATTTCCGGATCAGTTTCACCACCACCTACTCCTGCTTCTTCGGCTGTTTCAAATGTACCGCCTTCTTCAAATGCTCCTTCTCTAGTCCATGCACTAAATTCATCTCTTTCTTCTTCCATATCTATCTCTTCATCGAATCCCAGTTCCGAACTGTGCTCGTATGACAGGTCCAAAAGCCGAGCGCTTGAACCAGACATTATATGTTAACGTTGTTGTGTGTTTCACTTTATTACACGGTCTCTCTTACATATACAAATCTTTTGTTTACACCCATCACGAACAAACAAACAAACAAACAAACATCAGGAAAAAACTAAAATTTATTTACACAAGATGGAATTTAGACATTATTCAAAACTTTGTATATTTATATACTGGGGAACAAACAAACGAATTGAACCTATAAAGCAACCTCATCCATCTTCTCTTTGACATCATCCACTTCCTTGACAATGTCTACAGTTGAATCCTCCAATGTTACAGCGGCATCGGTTTCAACTGTGTCTTCTTTCTTCTCTTCTTTAGTTGATTCCTCCTCCTCTTTGGTCTTTTCAGCAGCTTCTGAATTTTCATCAGTTAGCTCTTTTGAAGGTTCCAGTATTTCAGCTTGCTCACCCTCCTTCAGCTCTTCCTTCAGATCTTCCTTGGTTGATTCTTCTTCCTTTGGTTCTTCAACTTCAGCTTCCTTCTTTGATTCTTCCACTGTCTCAGGGGCTTCAGGCAACGCCTCTTTTTTATCAGTTTCAGGAGTCTCAACAGTTGCATTTGTAATTGTCTTCTCAGCTTCGGTGGTATTGTCTTCTTCCTCTTCTTCTTCATCTTCTTCATCCAATTTAAAATCTGAATTGTCCAGAGCACTTTTCGACAAGTCTGTAGTTGAGGCTAAAGGAGTAATCAAAGTTTCCTTTGGCAAGTCAACAGCACTATTATTTTTGCTTCTCAAGGCTGTTGTATTTGCTAGCAGCTCTTTTTGTTCATCTGCCTTGGCCTTTTTCAAAGGAGCCCAAGCGCGATGTACCAAGACTCTTAAATAATCCACAGGTCTATTGTTATCATAAAAACATATGGTCTCATTGACCGGATCAACCATATATTTCCCATCTTCATAATCTTCCACAACGCTCAATAAAAATTCAGTCCAACTGTTAGCAACAACATATTTTGTATCAAAATCTCTACCGAATAAAATGATTTGACCCCAACGACCATTTGGACCAGGTGCCAAATCTACGGCAATGTTATTACCTCCATAATCTCTTGCCAATGGAATCCATTGAGGATGTGCATAAACTGGTTGAATAGCACCTTCTGGAATTGATCTTTGCTTTGACATGAAATCAACTGGTCTTCTATTCTTTGGTACATCTTGTGCTTTATTTGATGTTGAAGATGATGGACTTCCTTGTAAGGCTTCAGCTTGCTTTTTCTGTTGTGAAAATTGCAGTTTTTCTAATCTTTTACTAACTTTCATCCAGATTGACCATTCTTCTGTAACGTATTCCAATTCCAACAAATTTAAACCAAAGAGTAAACCTGAACTTTTATTCTCTTGACCGTCATGAATACGGAAACTTTCCCTAACATCAGAAGGTAAAGTGCATTCCAAATCATTTTCAAACTCATTCAAATCAGCCATAGTGGCAGCTTCTCCCAAGTTATCATACAACTCTGGGTATTCTCTTTCCAAAAATGCTTCCAAACGCTCCCATATGGAGTCCAATGAAGGTAGTGGAGGTTGACCATTGATATAATCTTGTAATTGCAAATCGCCACTAGCATTGTTTTGTAATTGTGATCTTAATCCGGGTCTATATTGGAAAGGTCTACCATTAGATACAGAAGACCTGTTTGATCCAGTATTGTCCACTAATGACACTTGTGAATCGTTTGTTGTTGAAGTTCTTCTACCTGATGATGGAGAACTTTTATACGGTGAATCAAATGACGCGTAACGATCATTGGTAGTTAAGGAATAAATCAAGTTATTGACTCCGTGTTGAATGGCTCCAAAGAACCCGTTATTATTATTACCAGACATCTTTCCTATTGAATTCTATTGAACTTCGACTGGTGATTTTGATATGATCTTTTAACAAAGATAAAAAAATATTTTATATAATTTGTTATTATTATGGTTATTATGGGACGACTTCTGGAGATGTTTTCTTCAAAATTGTGTTAACCGGTAAGTTGATGTGAATTTGTATTTGTATTTGACTGGTCGGGACAGCACTGGAGTGACGTGATTATATGTGCAATTGCCCTTGAGTTTAAAAGAGTTTTATAATAGACGCTGTTGAACTGTCTGCTTGATTGTGCAATGGAATGAAGATGATGTTCTGAGGTCTCGATGGATGAAATTATCAAATTTTTTTGCTTTTTGTTTTTTTTGCTTTCGCATTTGGATTTGTTTAGTATGCGATTTAGTCGTGTTTACGTTGAGAGGCAAGCAGAAGTAATAGTAATAGTAATAATAACTGATGGCCTTGGTGTTGTATCTTCTGTATCAGTTTAAATCCTCTCTACGTCTTTGTCCATTAGTCTCATATTTATAAATGCCCCTCTGTAATTTTGTCAAACTAAGGACAAGGACTGTTATCATTTGTCAATTCACATCAGTTACAAATCTAACAGCGGTGGGTGACTTTACAAACGGAATTACTTTCAATGAGATGAAGACTCTGGCTTCTGGTCTTGCTTAGATTTATACCAAGTTGTAGCGTATACAGCTTCTTAAGCTTCAATTTAATTACTGATTACTGAGCTTTTACCTTGTTAGTCGGTAAAGGTTATATATGTTTTATATGGACAATAATTGAACCTCGAAGAACAGAACAAATTTCATCAACGCAAAGATATACAGAGATACCCCTTTGTCTACAGAAGTCAACATAATGCGAAGCAATGCGTCAATTGGTCTTGAATTACTGTAATCGCGATATAGGAGATCAGCTTCTCTGAAGATATATATATAACATCTTTGAAGCGTAAAAAAAGCAAAAACTACACTGCAAAAAAACAATCTCATCAAACAAGAAGAGCAAAGTTCAATATGTCACAACCACATCATCATAGTAAACCCTCATTGATGAAGAGCAAAGGCACTACACCAACCAACATTGAATCTAATTTGTTGACAGCAGTTTTAGCAGGCTCTGGAGCTGCTGTAGTACAAACTGTAACCACTTATCCATTTGAGTTTGTCAAGACTGGGAAACAATTGTATAGATCATTTCCTAATTCTGCTCATTTCAAATTTCACACCAACAATTGGAAAGAATATTTTATTGGTTGTAATGGGTTAGCTGTTGGGAATGCATTGAAAGCTGGATCAAGATTTGTGGTGTTCAACTCTTCTTCAAAATTCATGAGTAATGAACATGGGAAAACTACAGCTCCAAGGGTAGTTATTGCAGGTATAATGACTGGATTTGTTGAATCATTGTGGGTGATACCATTTGAAAACATCAAAACCACCTCAATTCAAAATTATTTTTCCACTATTCATAATGTGAATTTTACTAAACCTGATGGAACAAATTCAACAAACAAGATAGTTCAATCTGCTATCAAACCCAACTCTTCTTCTTCTTCTTCTTCTTCGTCACCAAGAATACCCCTAAGAGGCAACCACACTGCGAAAATACAGACACCTTCTCCTTCAGCGACAAAGACAATTTTTGAAATTGCTAAACCAGCTACAAAGTTTTTGAATGTTGTCTCTGAGATTTACAAAACAAGAGGTTTTGCTGGGTTTTGGCAAGGCTCATTGATAACGGCAACGAGACAGATTCTGAACTCGGCAGTTTGGTTTTCATCGTATAGTGCGTTGAAACAATTGGTTGATCCAACACATGAATTGTCTCCAACCACCGCGATGGTTTTATCATTGTTATCCTCGGTCAATGTGATTATTCTCACTCAACCAATCGACGTTGTCAAGACGAGGATGCAATCTAAGAATTATAAAGCTGAATATAGAGATACTTTGACATGTCTTGTCCGTACTTTTATGCATGAAGGCCCATCAAAATTATGGTCTGGATGGCTTCCAAGGTTTTTCAAAGTTAGTTTAGGTGGTAGTATAACTCTTTATAGTTACAAGGCTTTTGAAAGTGGAGTTAACTTGGTGATGAGAGAGCAACCATTTCAAGCGGAATGAATTCCATCTATATATAAATTTATTTATTTTTTTATAAAATTTTTTTAAAAACTAGTAAATGTTTTCAGCATTTTCAACAATACAACCAGGTTCACTAGCATCTTTCTTTTGTACTAATTCCCCAATAACGAATGCCTCTTCACCTTGCAATTTCAAATCATTGATGAATGTTTTAACATTCTCAGGTTTCACTATGGCAACCATACCAACACCCATATTTAAAGTTTTCAAAATATCATCGATTGGGATACCACCCATTGTTCCTAACCATTTGAAAATTTCAGGAACTTGCCATAATTGCATGTCAATTATCGCTTTCAAGTTCTTTGGTAATGCTCTTGGAACATTTTCAATTAATCCACCACCTGTGATGTTTGCCAATCCCAATAAAGTTTGCTTCTTAATAGATGGTAATAATTGCTTGACATAAATTCTTGTCGGTGTTAACAATTCTTCACCTAATGATTTTGATGAGAATGGAACAGGATCATTATATGTCAATCCGTTTTTTTCAATGATCTTTCTAACCAATGAAAATCCATTTGAATGAACACCATCAGCTTTTAAACCAACGAGTACATCCCCTACAGACATTTCGTCAATCTTTGGTAACATTTCCTTTTTAACCAATGCACCAAAAGCAGTACCATTAGTATCATAATGACCAGGGGCATACATACCTGGCATTTCACTAGTTTCACCACCAACTAAGGCGCATCCGGATAATTTACAACCTTTGGCAACACCTTCAACAAAATCAGCAGCCACCTGAATATCTAATTTGCCCGTGGCGAAATAATCTAAAAACATCAATGGTTCAGCACCTTGCACGACTAAATCATTTACATTCATTGCTACTAAATCGATACCAACAGTGTTATGGATATCCATTATTTGAGCAATTCTCAATTTGGTTCCAACACCATCGGTGGCACCAACTAATAACAAATCATTGACATCTGTATAACCTGCTCTTGATAAATCAAACAATCCACCAAATCCACCGATTTCAGAATCAGCACCTGGTCTAGCTGTGGACTTAACAAGTGCCTTTATGTTATCAACTAATAAATTACCATTATCAACAGAGACACCAGCATCCTCATATGTGATTGAAATTTTCTTATTAGCCTTGGCATCACGGAATGCTCTATGTGCAATATCTTTTCTGTTATATTTACCATTGAATTTGACCAATTCAACACCTTCATATGCTTTCTTAACAGCAGTTTCCAAACTGTTTGCTGTAGCAGTGGATGCAATGACTCTTCCTCCAGAAGTGACAATCTTGCCATTTTGTTCCAGGGTACCAGCATGGAAAATATAAGTATTTGCCGGTATTTTTTCAGTTGAGATTGTAATTTCATCTCCTTTATTATAAGATTCTGGGTATCCACCTGCTGACATGACAACAGTGGCGGAAAATTCTTGTTTGATTTGAATATCAATACAATCTAATCTTCCCTCAACGGCAGCCAACATTACTTCTAATAAATCAGTCTCCAATAATGGTAAGACAGTTTGTGTTTCTGGATCACCAAATCTAACGTTATATTCCAAGACAGAAGGCTCTCCATTTGGTAACACCATGATACCAACAAATAAACAACCAACCATTGGATATCCGTCTTTTCTCATCCCTGTCATTGTAGGTTGCAAAACTTGATTTCTTATCTTATTCAATAATTCTGGAGTTGCCAATGGAGCTGGCGCATAGGCACCCATTCCACCAGTGTTTAAGCCGGTATCACCATCACCTATCCTCTTATGATCTTGAGCTGCTGGTAAATCAACAATCGTATAACCATCACATATACAAAGTATTGATAATTCATCACCTTCTAAAAACTCTTCAATAACAACTTCATCACCGGCATCACCAAAATTCCTATCAATCATAATTTCCTTGATCAGTTCCAATGCCTCTTCTTTACTTTGAGGAATTAAAACTCCTTTACCAGCCGCAATTCCTGATGCTTTGATAACTAAATTTTTATCACTTTTCAAGATATAATTCTTAGCCTTTTCATAGTCATTGAAATTTTGGAAATCCGCTGTTGGGATATTGTGTCTTTTCATGAAATCCTTGGAAAACGTCTTTGAACCTTCCATAACGGCAGCCTTGGCAGAAGGACCGAAAACTGGGATTCCAATTTTGGAGAAATGACTAGAAATACCATCAACCAAAGGTTGTTCAGGACCTGGAATCACCAATGAAATGTTTTTCTGTAAACTGAATTCTGTTAATTTGTTGAAATTCAGCTTTGAAGTGCCAATTGGTACATTCTCAGCCTTGGAAATGAGAGAAGTTCCACCATTCCCTGGGGCAACATAAATCTTATTGATCTTATCGCTTTGAGATAACTTGTACACTAAAGCGTGTTCTCTACCACCGTTTCCGACAACTAAGACGTTAATAGGGTCTTGGTGAGTCATTATTCGTAAGCTGGCTATTGTTGTGTGAAGTGCCTTCTTCTACGGTGAGAATGCAGATGTGTAGCTATATAACTAGTTGAACGTGAAGAACACAGGATGAGATAGACAGAAGATACAAATTTTTTTCTCTTGTATGCATCTGAGTTGACTTTGGTGTCAGCGGTAAATTGGAAAATTATTCAAAAATGACTCTGGCAGGGGAAAGTGCGTGCGCGTGGGACCCAAGGCCCAATGCAGCACACTGGGGCTGTCTGTCTGATAGATGGCAGATGGCAGATGTGCCATTAGGGCGCTCTCAACAATTACACAAAACAAGACGAAGAAGAACAAGACGAAGAACCAGACGAAGAAAAAAAACGATCGACAACTCTGAGATTTATCACTTTATCATCACCATATTACTAGTATATTCATATTCATATTCATATTTAAACAACCATCATCAACAAACCTTTCCACACCGCTATTATTAAGACATTGGTATCTACTAAATCATCACAGGAAATCACATACACCATTGAAATCAAATCATAATAATAACCACTATCCCCTCATAAAAGTCAAATCACATTAAATATATAAGTAAATAAATCATTTAAAGAACATTTTTGACTTAGCTTACTATTTTTATCAGTTACATCAACAACATCAACAACAACAATAACAACAATAGCAAAAGCCTTCAATTTCATATAACATCATGGCTTCAACAACAGATACTTGGAAATCGGAATTGAATATTCCTTCGAAAGATTTACGTCCACAAACTGACGATGTATTAGGCACAAAGGGTAATACATTTGAATCATTCCATTTGAAAAGAGAATTATTGATGGGAATATTTGAAGCCGGTTTTGAAAAACCATCTCCTATTCAAGAAGAATCAATTCCAATTGCCCTTATGGGTAGAGATATCTTGGCGAGAGCTAAAAATGGAACAGGTAAGACAGCATCATTTGTCATTCCAACTTTAGAAAGAATAAAACCAAAGATAAACAGAATTCAAGCTTTAATCTTGGTACCAACAAGAGAATTAGCATTACAAACATCACAAGTTGTTAAAACTTTGGGAAAGCATCTTAGAATTCAAGTTATGGTCACCACAGGAGGAACATCATTAAGAGATGATATTATAAGATTAAACGATCCAGTTCATGTTCTCGTTGGTACCCCAGGAAGAGTCTTGGATTTGGCAAGTAGAGACTTGGCCAAATTAGATCAATGTAAGATGTTTATCATGGATGAAGCTGATAAGATGTTGAGTAAAGAATTCAAAAATATCATTGAACAAATCTTGTCATTTTTCCCACAAAACGAGGGCGGAGAAGGTAATGGTTATCAATCGTTATTATTCAGTGCCACATTCCCATTACTGGTGAAATCATTTATGGATCAACATTTGTATAAACCTTATGAAATCAATTTAATGGATGAATTAACATTAAGAGGTATTACACAATATTATGCATTCGTTGATGAAAAGCAAAAACTTCACTGTCTTAATACATTGTTTTCCAAATTACAAATCAATCAATCAATTATCTTTTGTAATTCGACAAATAGAGTGGAATTATTACTGAAAAAAATTACAGATTTAAATTATTCATGTTTTTTCAGTCATGCTAAAATGCCACAACAAGCTAGAAATAAAGTTTTCCATGAATTTAGACAAGGTAAAGTTAGAAACTTGGTTTGTTCTGATTTATTAACTCGTGGTATAGATATTCAAGCTGTTAATGTTGTAATCAATTTCGATTTCCCAAAGACTGCTGAAACCTATTTACATAGAATTGGTAGATCAGGTAGATTTGGTCATTACGGTGTTGCAATCAATTTAATCAATTGGAATGATCGTTTCAATTTATACAAGATTGAAAAAGAATTGGGTACAGAAATTAAACCAATTCCAAAGGAAATCCCAACAGAAGTTTACGTCGGTGGTGATCCTAATTTGATTCCAAGATTAGGATATGATAAACCAGCAGCCACTCAATAATTCATGTGTCTATGACTGTTTTTTTTTTTCTTTTAACTTTGTGATATCTTCACATAAAACTGTATCTTGGTTTCAATGTTCTTTTTTTTTTGTCGTTGATTTTTGATTTCACCTGATTTTTCCCATATCGTTTTTTTGTCTGTTTGTTTGTTAATTGAATACTTTGATGTTGAATTTGTTTTTTTTTTGTTATTCCTTTCAATATGTTGTTATATTACATCCACGTTGAATTTGAAGTGTTCTTTGTTCCATTGAAATGTTTTGTCTTGTTTATTGTTATTTGTCTGTTACATTGTTTTCACCCCTTTTTTAACTTTTTTGTTTTCAAGTAATAACAAAGGCTTCATGTTTGTCTTTCTTTTTTTCTTGTTTATTTGTTTACTTGTTTGTTTGTTTGTTTGTTTTGAAATTGAATCATTTTTTCTCAGTTTCTTTGTCTTGTCTTTCCATATCTCTTATCATAATGAGACTGAATGATCAATTTTTGATAATTCATTCTTGTTTTGAGGGTTTGTTTTTTTTACCAAATTTTTTTTGTTTTTTTTTTTTTTTTTTTTTTTTTTTTTTTTTTTTTTTTTTTTTTTTTTTTTTTTTTTTTTTTTTTTTTTTTTTTTTTTTTTTTTTT
>JAJLSN010000344.1:0-23889 GCA_030567655.1 Nakazawaea ernobii | reverse complement strand
TTTTCAAATATAAGGTTAAAGAAAAGCATAGTATACAATCTACTATATCAACTCGAATGTTTTACTTATATATCATCACTCAGGATCACGTTTTGAAATCATTCATACCATTCTTATCTTCAATGTCCGACAATCGTTCATGTTTAATTATTGAGAAGTCAATCCCAGTTATATTTAGATATCTTTATTTATCGAAGAGCCTCTATATATCATACTCTAAGTGAGCCCCTCATAGTAAACAACGACAAAGACGAGCTTCTTTTTTGACTTATTGATTTGTTTATTGTCATGCTGTGAAGAATCCAAGTATAAATTCGTGATATGACAATATCTCGTCAGTTTCCGGGAAGCCCAACATTGTGCAATCGAAATCGACAGAACCTTTTCGTTTTTGAGTATCTCATCTTTGTGTTTCTTATCTCTGTGCAACTGATATTTTGACAGAACATATTTCGGGTTTGTGCAAATTGTGTACCTTTGTCTTTATGTAACTCGTCTTTGAAACCTCTGTCTTTGTGTAACCCATCTTGGTGTAATTGATATTTTGAGAGGACATTTTTCAGCTATCTTTGTCTAAGTCGTCTGTGTCTAGCCCATGTTTGTCTAATTCGACATACGTGTTCTCATCTTGTGTTTCTCATCTTTGCGTAATCGATATTTTAACAAATGTTCAACCCTTGTCGTTAAGTAACACATCTTTGTGTAACTGATAATTTAGTCAAGTTGATTTTGATGGAACATTGTTTCAGAGTAAAAGCTTCATTGATAAACATTAACAATATGAGTAGACAAGTATCTGAAAAGCTTAAGAATACTTTATGAAGTGGAAACTCAGGGCATCCTATTGTGTTCGACATACTGTTAACGACGTTGATAGTTTAGCCAATGATTTTTTGATAAAGATTTGAGAATTTTCAGCTTTGTAGGATGAAGACACTGGCAATGGTTTTGATAAATTTGTCTAGTACTCCGTTGGATAATTAAAGTGAGTGCGGTTTCAATGTGATTTCTGTTTAACATTAGTTCTATTCCAAACCAGACAATTCCAGCTTGATGTGTGTATGTTGATGAACCTCTGTAATTAACAATATGAAGGATCCTTTTTTAGATCTATCAGTCTCTGATCTTCAGATATTTCTAACAGACAACCCAAGAGGGAATTTTTGTTCCTTCGAAATTCCAGTATTTACAATCAATTGATATTGGTATTGGGTTAACATACCGATGAGAAGGAATGCCACTGGTATATTTGCAGTCTTGGAAAAGGTCCTTTTTTTTCTTATGATAAAAGACCAAGACAACTGGTAAGCTTCTCCAACGAGCTCATTAATCCAAATGCAAATAGTGGCTTCGAATAACTTGCTTTCATGGTTCGAGCTCGTTGTTTGATTGTCATATATATGACCCCGTGCTCCAAACTTTAGTTTGATTTGTAGAAATGATCGATCTGAAATTCATGATTGAACGCTCCAAGGCTTCCCAACATAATCGAGCTATTCTTCAAATACTTTTTCAGCATTTCTTGATGATAATGGAATCGGTGATGGATCGTTGAAATAAAGATAAAGTACTATTCATGGCTGATGATACCTTATAGCTATTTCATTCAGCAAAATTTGAAAATGAAAATGAAAACAAAACAAAAAAAAAAAAAATCTTTCAAAACTGGGGCTGTTGGAGAGAGCAAGTTATCAATTTCCAGACATGTTGACTTCAATATATCGCCTTATGGGTTCAACAACTTAAAATAGCTCTCTCACTGAGAGCCCCTTGAGTTGCATTATTCTTCTCAGTCGAACCTGGTGATAAAGGTTGCAAATGAAATTGCCTACATAAGACTTTCATAGTTTTTCAAATTAGTTTATTTAATATATATGATTTAAACTTATCAGAATAAGTATTTCAAAAGGTTAGATACCTACCTACCTAAACAAAAATTAAAAAGTGATAAGGTTGATACAGCTTAACTTAACTTGTCTTAGTAAGATGAGGTAATCATCTATTTTATTGCATTCATCGATTGAGTTAAAACCCACTTTGAAGAATCGGGGGAGATACAGAATAATGTCACTATTATGAGAAGAATTTGATAAGATGAACTGTGGAGAGAAAAGTATAGAGAGAAAAATTGCCAGTGTTGCCAGACCGTTGCAATCCGGTATAGGGCAAAAGGCTCATTTGAAATTTCAAACAAGATTTCCACCGTCATTTTCACAGATGAGAGTTCAAAATAAAGGATGTTGCATTGATTTTATCTCTTTGGGCAAGAAGAAAGCCAACAAAGTTGTCAGCGAGGAGGCACAAACACTACAATTAACATTTTTTAAGAATGAACTAAAATTACCTTCATTATATAAAAACTAATATACAAAATAGAACCCTATAAATATAATGTACAACCTATCCAAATAACCACATCATACGCATTTAATTAACTTAATCGGAGGTTGATGAAGAATATTTGGTAACAGCACGAGTACCTTCTGAAACAGCATGTTTGGCCAATTCTCCTGGTAAGATCAATCTGACAGCTGTTTGGATTTCTCTTGCTGAGATGGTTGACTTCTTGTTATAAGCAGCTAATTTAGAAGCTTCTGAAGCAATTCTTTCAAAGATATCGTTGACAAATGAGTTCAAAATTGACATTGATTTTTGTGAGATACCGGTATCTGGATGGGTTTGTTTCAAAACTTTGTAGATATATGATGAATATGTCTCCTTTCTAGCCTTGGTTCTCTTCTTTGGTTCACCAGAAGTGGCGGTTTTCTTGGCAGCTGGTTTCTTTTCAGCTGGAGCCTTGGAGGCTGGTTTCTTTTCTGCTTTTGGTGCCATTGTAATAATATAGTATGATTTGTTTATGTGACGGGAAGAAAGAGAAAGGTCAAGGAGGAAACGTAGGGGATGCGGTGGACTTTATATGAGTTTACAAATTCTTTGTTTACTGTTTGTTTATCGCGTTTTGTGTTGCAGTCGGGACGCGGTGTAATTCTCAGAATTACACACCGCCATCGCGCTTTGCCCATAGTGGAGCAGCGCGCTGGTACCAGTTTTACACCGTGGATCCGACGGCGTCGCATAGTGGAGACCGCGCAGAGGTACACGATTTACACGGGTAATACTGGGAACGGGGAATCCTGCAAGCAACGGGGAAAGGGTAAACATTGTTTGTTTGTGTGTGTGTTCGATTGAGTGGCACAATTCGCAATATCAACTTGTTATAAATACCCTGGTGTCCTGCAATTGAACGAAGGATTGTAAGATTTCCTTTTCTTTTCTCCCATATAGCTATTCTTAGTTTTAAATTTTCATCAATTCAAATATATATAAATCATAATGTCAGGTGGTAAAGGTGGTAAAGCCGGTTCATCAGCCAAAGCTTCAACTTCAAGATCAGCCAAAGCTGGTTTGACCTTCCCAGTAGGAAGAGTCCATCGTTTGTTAAGAAAGGGTAACTACGCTCAAAGAGTTGGTTCAGGTGCTCCAGTTTACTTGACCGCTGTCTTGGAATATTTAGCTGCTGAAATCTTAGAATTGGCTGGTAACGCTGCAAGAGATAACAAGAAAACCAGAATTATCCCAAGACATTTACAATTAGCCATCAGAAATGATGAAGAATTGAACAAATTATTAGGTGATGTTACTATTGCTCAAGGTGGTGTCTTGCCAAACATTCACCAAACATTGTTGCCAAAGAAATCAGGTAAGCCAAAAGCTTCTCAAGAATTATAAGTCAATTAGATTTTATGATTTTATGATGATGTTTTCGTCTGTGTATTAATGGGTTCATTTGTATATTAGTTATTATTAGTTATTATTATTTAATAAAAAGATAAGGGTATTATTATTCGATTATTAGATTAAATCAAATTAAAATTGAATAAATTTTTTAAATTTCAAAAATCTGCAAATATATCAACAGCTATATTTGTTATTGAAACAAATACTTCAACACAAATCAATATAATGACAATGAGTTCGAGATATTCATCATTGGTATGACCTAATTGTTCTTTCAACATTTGTAACAAGTCAGATATCACTTCCAATCTTTGATTCAATAAGGCAACCCTTTGATTAATTTCTAAATATCCTCTTGTCAGTTGATATATGGGCTCCAATTGAGGTTCCGCCCACATCAATTCAGGTGAGTCTAATACGGAACCATGCAAATTGATATTAATTCTCAAGATGAATAATTCTCCTATACTCTTCATTATTTCCTCTCTAGTCATCTCCACTTTACCTTTATAAGCTATTTGCTGTGGTATATCCTGTGTATCTTCTATAGTATTATCAACTAATTCTTCAAACAATGAAATCTTAACAGACTGGGCAATGGCATGAGAGATCGATAGTTTCAACATGTAATTTGAGTTATCTCTCAATGTAATGAAATCATTGTATATCCTTGGTTGATAACTCTTTGTTATATAATAATTGAATTCTTCTATTTGGACATCTTCATCAGCTAATTTCTCATTTTCAAATTTCTCCAACTGAATAAGAAACATTTTTTCCTCCTTTGGAGTGAAACCCCACATCACAATGACTCCATAATCAAAAATGAATAAATCAGATTGTCTTCCAACATCAATTTCACCACCTTCATCATCCAATCTGATCATCTCACTGGCTCTTTCATTTTCCATAGCTGTTGAGGACTCATTACTGTTATTATTTGAAACTGATTTCTTTCTTTTATATATATCTTGCTGCCTCCAATCTTTGTACACAAATGGAGTATACAAACACTCATCATATAATTTTGGTGAAGTATTATGAACCCTTTTCTTGTCCTTTAGCCATCTAACCAAATCTTTCATCTTGTATGAACCAGCAGTACAATAAGCAGTTACTCTCGGAAGTAAAGATCTATGCTTCTTCCCCAATCTCTCGGCATCTTTTCTAGCTGGTGCTTCTTTTATCCTTGATACTTGTGAATAAACGCCCTTACCATTTCCTACAACAGACTCGCTGTCATCATTATTTGTCGGTAAGAACTTGAGCTTTTGAGTCACTCTCCTCTGTGGAGCGGATAACTTCTTTTCAATAGTCTTGGTCTTGAAAGTGTTAGGAACAGCGTCTGAAGAAGGTTGTTGTTGTTGTTGTTGTTGTTGTTGATGATGATTATCAGAAACCTCATGATTACTCGTCGGCACATCGTTTTCAAACGGGTTGTCAGAAACTATCAAACGAGTCCTCTCATCGCCGGTATCCTTTGACATGATTGCTTGGATGTCAATTTGGTTCTATAATATATATAATTGACTTGTCCTGCTTCAATTTCACATCGTTTTTTACACAATTTTTTAACAATTTTTTTTTAAATTTTCTATCTGTTAAAAAACATTTATTGCAATTATTATTATTATTATTATTATTATTATTATTATTATTATTATTATTATTATTATTATTATTATTATTATTATTATTATTATTATTATTATTATTATTATTATTATTATTATTATTATTATTATTATTATTATTATTATTATTATTATTATTATTATTATTATTATCAATCTTTCAAAGTTTTAAACACAAAGCAATCTTTTATTTAATTATAAGCAAAAATATAACTCTTAAATCTCGGCTTTTGGAGATTCAGTACCAGCTGAATCAGTTCCACTCTCTATATCATTACTATTGACTACCTTCTCACGATAATACAATACTCTCATAATCTCTTTATCATCTGTCCAAGCTCTCATTCGTTTCCCATAGAAATACAAGGGAAGGGCGAGCAAACAAATAAATATTTGTACTCCTCCATAGGTCAAAAAAGTTGTCCTAGTCCCTTTACTATCCATGAATGAATTATTGAATAATGAGAAAATAAAACCTAAAATATTCTTGGTAAAATTTAATGTAACCAAGGCTTCTGTAGCAAACATTTTATAACTATCAACGGTGAACGTGATTGCAGTAGTTGAAGCCAAAGAACATCCAAATCCCAAGATTCCAAAGAAAACTACTGGAACAATCCATAAATCATGATTTTCAGTAGTCCAACCAAATCCCATCAATCCAATTGTCACTGTGATGAAAACTGGAATCACCATTATTAATCGAAATTCAGGCTCATAGGTCCCATTGTTTCTTTCAACAAGTTTCCTCACCAATATATCAGACAACTTACCAACAACAACAGAACCTAAACTACCACCAATAAATGGGCTAACGTAAAACAAACCAGTGATTGCAGGACTGTAATTATATGGCTCCTTTGTGAAAATATGAGACATGGCCTCGGAAATCAAAATCAACCAAACAATGGCAAAAGCGTATAAAAGGGCTCCAAACAGAATTGAAGGGTAACTGCATAACACAATTGGTCTTAGGAAAACCATCCACCATTTATCCACGGTATGACGTCCCGAGGTAACTTTCAAAGTTTTCTTATAGGGTTTCCTCACAGCCTTCGGTGTGTCAGCTTTTGGTTCTTGATCATCCTTGATGGTTTCAGGAACTATGGCTTGTTCTTGTTCTTCATCTTGAACAGGTTGCGTCAAGACTGAAGAGTTTAAACTATGCACGGATTCTTCTTCATCATCATCTTCCACAAGAGCAAAAGAGTTTGGACGACTGAGTTGTGAATCGACATGTGTAGTTTTGTATTCCCTTGCAGCAGCAGTTTCTTCTTGTGATCTCTTATTTGGAGTTGGTGTTCTATTCCAAAATGTTTCAGGTGCGAAAAAAAATATCAATGCAAAATTCATACCTAAAATGATGGTCAAGATCCAGAACAACCAGTGACGGTTCAAATTTTGAAAGACAAATCCACTTAACAATGGTACAAGATTTTTACCACCTAATAACAAGAATGTATAAATTCCCAACCTGTAAGCTCTTTCATGAGCAAAATAAATTTCTGCAATCGTCAGTGATGGAAGTGACTCAGTAGGTGACATCCCTATACCTATCAATACTCTACTACCCATCAAAGACCCAAAACTTTGAGCACAAGCAGCCCAAATGGCACCAGCAAATGCAATAACACAACCGGAAAGGTAAACTATTCTCTTACCAAATAACACAGCTGTCGGAGCAGCAAACAAGGAACCAAACCCCAATGATAGCATGAATCCACCAACGAGATACGCCACTTTTGAAGTTGACACGTTAAATTCTTCAGCAATAGAACTCAATCCAGCAGCTAAAATCGGAGTTTGACCACCACCGATAAACGAATGGAATCCAATAACAAATAATGCCATATCACGCCTCCACAAGGGCATATTCAAAGGATCATTAGGATCATCATGTGGTTGTGGATTCAAAATGATTCCGTTTTTAGTTGTTTTCACAGTTAAAGTGCTACTGGTGTCACTTGTCAGCCGTCCGCTGCCCTGAGAAGTTGTGTCATCTGAATGGTGATGGCCATGTGAACGAGCATGACTCATCATCATTATGGTACCTGTCACCGCGTCCCTACTTCGTAGCGGTTCCTTTATACCTAATCCCATCTTGAAGAAAAGCCAAAGGTGTTAACACGATATTCTGATTAATGTTATTCAAATCAACAGAATTTGCAATGTATACCTTTATTTTTTTTTTTATCTTTTTATATTTTTTTGTTTGTTTTGGATTTACAATTTTACTTTTGTCTTGTGTTGATGACGTGTGTTATTATTATACAATGTTATGGGGGTGAAGGGGGGAAGGGTTATGTATTTAATACCTTGTACTTCTACTGAATAGCCACCAATTCATAGGAGATACTCAATAACTCATGTTCTTTTATTCCAGACTCGTCAAAATAAAGCAAAAGTTTAGCGCCAATGAATTTCAAATTGTTGATAAGAGAGGTGATCATGATGCGTGGTGGTTCATCATCTTGTGAACTGGTAAAGGACACAACTTCCTTCATGTTTGCCAAAACCGGTTTTAGTTTGTTATTATTCAACAAGAGATTTGCATTCGGACTGGATAACAAGGTGGCAATTGCCTTTAATTTCTCAAAGACGTAGTCAAATGGTACTTCTGCTGAATTTGGGAACAGATTCAAATTACTACTGTCCTTTTGTTCGTTGATTTTCAACAAAATTGAAATCAATTTCTCAAGATTGTTATTGCTGTTGTCAATATTTGTTATTGAGATTTTAACTATGAACAGAAACACAGAAGTTTCTAACAGATATTTGATTTTAATTTTTGATGGATCTTCGGCAATGACATTTAATACATCAATAATATGATCAAACAATTCAAATTTGGAGCCATTCAATAGAAGTGATAACTCATTCTCACCTCCATCTATTAACGGGGAAGATTCTTTCCCAAGAGATGTTATCAATTTTGAAACAAACTTGCACATCATGAGACTTATTTGTTGATAATAAGTGGTGATATCAATTGTGAAATACTTATCAAAAATCATAATAAAGCTATCCCAATCATTAAGAAGAAAAACTAAAAACTGTGCATCCCAGACGTTATTGAAGAAATGAACTCCTTGTAAAAAAATTGGGTCATCTTGAAGGGAAACTGACTTGAATTTATTCATTGCTGATTGTAAGAAAATGTTGAAATCTTGAAATGATTTGTAGAAAGCATTCTTCTCCTCGGAGTCATTGATTGAGTTTCCCAAAGTGATCAAAGTCGAGGCAATAACATAAGGACTTTGAAAATCATCACTTTCAATGACCTCAATATTGAAATTTAACTCATGTTTGTTTGTATTTTGAACATCTGATGATAATTGTCCCATAGCATCGAATAAATGTCTGCACAGTTTTCTCCTCCAATCCTTGCACTTGATATTTTTATAAACAGTCTCACAAAGGTTTGATATACTTTGTTGAACTTTTGTATGATGATCGTATACAAAATGTTCACATTTCAGAAAATTTGAAACCAATTTAGCACAGATGACAATATGTTCTTCTTCAACATCATCATCATCATCATCATCATCATCATCAGCAGCACCAGAATCCCAAGCAGAAGGATCATTCAAGATGAATCTTTGCAAGGAAATGACGTAATTTATCATTTCTTCAAGATTTAAAACTGGGTTCCACTCATTGGTGTAATCTAAAAGTAAATCGGAAACAGTTTTAAAATTGTGACAGCCTTTCTGGCTTAATTGAAGATGAGAGGCATAATATAATAACGGTCCAATATAATTTCTTTGCCTAAAGTTCTCCAATATTTCGCCACCTTCCAGCACGAGGTTACACAAAAACACAATGGCTAAACTCTTGATTGTATCATTTGAACTGATTATAATATTTTGCATATTATCGTGGAAACTTCGTACAACTTTCAAGTCTTGAAAGAATAACAACAGATTCTCTTCATTTTCGGCAACAAAGTTGACCCAAACTTTAATAAAATTGGACAATTGGGAATCTTTTATCGTTGAAGGTGGTGCGATAGATGTAAGCTGATTGAAAATTTCAAGTATATTACAAAATTGCAGCCTTAAATACAGATTCTTTCTGTTCTGCTCATCTCTTAAATATATATATATGCTGTCCAATACATCTGTGTTGTCGGTATCTATATTTGACTTGACAAGTTGATCAATCAGTTGTTCCATTTCCTTGTTCGATCTTGACTAACATATATGTTATGTTCTCTCTAAATACCTGTTTTTTTTTTTTTTTTTTTTTTTTTTCCACATTTAAGTTCAATTGGCATAATGTTGTTATTTATGGTAAACATTATGAGTCTTAATTGAAGATGACTTGACCTGTTATCTCCAACAACGGTTTATAAGGAGCAATTGGTTAATGCTATAATGACATGTTTCTGGAAGAGGTCAGCATCATATCTACAAATGAATGACAAACTTGATGAGTTGAAAATATATACAAATATGAGAGGAGGCACTACTACCACTAGGTGGTACTGAATAATGACAAACTTTTCTCATTCAATCTTCTTCTTCTGGGTGCCAAACCCTTGCGCATCAGCGATTCCCTCTTTCCCTTCTTTTAACAACATCTGTCCAATGAAACCCCATTTCCAATTCAAATAATAACTATCTTGAACTCCCTCCATCCAAGATACAAGCATTTCCATATACAAGATGAAATGATATATACCCAAGCTGGTAAATATGTGCCACCAACCGTGTCCTTCGATTAAGAACCCATATGGTAAACCTAAATAATGTCTTCTTATATAGATCAAATTGGAGCAAAATTCATTATCAATGTTCCAAATGAAGAATGCAAATGCAAATAGACAAAATGAGGCAATTAATAATTTGTACATAAACCATCTCTGTTGTTTACTTGGAACCAAATCTTGAATGATCAATATTGATTTATAAATGATGGAAAAATTCAAACCGGCATAACAAATTTGATGTATAATTGGATTTTTATAAATAAAACAATAAATAACAGTCAATGCAACCATAAACCCCAATACTCCAAAATATGTTAATCTTTGACCTAAACCTGATCTCTTATAGGCAAAGATATAAGCCGACGGTATGGCAGTGACGTAAATCATTGGTAATTCATCCATTAATTGGAATTCATAACGTAAAGTCATATGAAATAACCATGATCCAAATCCAACAAAGCACATCCCAATGGAAATAAATATGAACAATGGGCCATGATTATTCCTTATAGCGGTATATAAATGGTACATTGCAAGTATGAAAAATGATAAATTAGTTGTAGAATTGACAAACTCTGCAAAATAAGGACTGATGATATAATTCTCCTCACACCAATCAATAGTGGCAGTTACTGGCCCCCAATATCCAACATAATTCTCTGGATGTGGATCCGAATACTCCATTGCAATTTTACAAATCATATTTCAATGTAAATAAATAAACAAATTCAAATTCAAATTCAAACACAACAAAACCCACCAAAAAAATTTGAAAAACACAAAATTGTCCTCGATTATGAAAGGCAATAGCTAATCGTCTCAAAAAACTTCTAAGCTTCTCTCATACAACAATATTCTTGTGTGTAAGTATTAATTATATAATGTATTATAAGCAGTTTTTTTTTTTTTTTGATTTTTTCCTTTGGGAAAGAACAAACAACAGCAGCAGCAGCCTCGGCTTTGAAACCCAGGAGATAACCCGCTTTAAGCCGATACCACGTTGAGTAATATCAGCAGCGCTACACGTTGGGAGGGGGTAATTATAGAAACAATGGGTTGGAATGGTCCATATGTAAAGTACTATATATACCTGTCTATGATTTTTTCTTTTCATCTTGGCTTTGCAGTTGCTTTGAATCAGGATTCAAGTCAACCACATATTTACTATAATTGTAAACGTCATCTTTTTTCAAGACAACTTCAGCCAACACACCTAATCTGTAAACCAACACGTAATCATTTTCCTTGTTTTCAAACCATAGGGATAATATTTCATTGTAAATGATGAAATTATAAATTCCCAAACTGGTAAAGATATGCCACCAACCATGACCTTCAATTAAGAATCCCAAGGGTAAACCAAGATATTCTCTTCTCACATGGATCAAATTTGAGCAATACACTGTATCCAAGTTCCAAACCATGAATCCAAATAAGAATTGTGAAATGGATAACAGTAATTTCTTGTACAAGAATTTCTTAATTTGATCATTTTTGACATATTTGCGCACCATGGCTAGTGATTTGAAAATTATGGAGAAATTTAAAACTGCATAACTTGCCTGATGTAAAGTTGGATTGGTATAAACTGAACAATAAATAAAAGTTAAGCAACTGACAATGGTGAAAGTCAAGATGTAAACAACAATTTTACCAATCTTTCCCCTTTCACAACCAAAAATGTATCCAAATGGTATAGCGGTAAAATAAATCATTGGTAATTCATCCATCAATTGGAATTCATATTTTAAAGTCATATGGAATAACCATGAGCCTAAACCAACCAATGCCATCCCCAAGGCAACTGTGACAAACAATGGACCATGCTTGTTTTTCCTTGCCGAGTATAAATGATACATTGACAAGAAGAAAAATGAAATGTTTGTAGTGGCATTGACAAATTCAGCAAAGAAGGGCGATATGACATAATTTTCTTCACACCAATCAATGGTGGATGTAACGGGACCCCAGAATCCAACATGATCAGCTGGCTTCAGAGGCGAATAATTCTTCAAATACCCGAGCAGCATAATAATGGTGATGACACTTTTATTGAACTTGATTGATTGATTGATTGAAAGATGATGATCAAATCAAAAATTTGAGATAAGAGTCGGTAATTTTAGATTTTTTAAATTTTTTTTTTCTTTCGAATTTCTTTCTTCAATTTATTCCGAATTGTCCCTTTGACAACAACATCACTAAAATGGCTAATCTATTCATAAATTGACAATTATCTTTATGGTGGATCAAATGTAACATTACATCCATTCACTAAACAAACTTTACTATTGCTCGATGATATTACCTATTTCGCCCCTAATGCGCATATTTGACAGTAGTGTGCATGAAAACCAACTATCAGCATCATCATCAACATGTTTATCACGTTGATCTATGATCATCTTTCTACGTGATAGAATCAGCACCCATTGGCTTTCCTTACCAAGAATAAAGTTTCATTCAAAGTCAATTTTCACAACACCACTTCAAATAATGTCCCACCCGCCGTTGTTGTCAATAGATACCAACAAGCTGTACAATTCAAAGTGCACGAAAACTGTTGCATAATTATAAAAGTATCAATAGATTCAGCAATAGATGAAATCTGTGTGTCTCTGTTTGGTACGTTGAATTTTTCCAAAACTCTAATAAAAGAGATTTATTGTCCTGCACCAATGAATGGCAGCCGGCTCATGTAAATATAGAGTTTTAGTTCGTCAGTTATAACATTATTATTTCAAAACCGTCATTTATTCTTTCCCCGATATACTCAACAAACAAGCAATGACCTGGAACTCATTACTTCTGGCACAATGTGTGATATTTATTCTGTTTATAAAGCAACATCATCAAAAGGGATGATGATGATGATGATGATGTTGATGACGGTATTAACAAGATGCCAATCAGAGATGAGTGTGGCTTTTGCTGATACGGAAAAGATGCGGGAAAAAATCAAAAATTCAAAAAAAAAAAAAAAGTTCAAAAAAGATCAGTTAGACATATAATTTGATTGGACATGTAAAGATTAATGTCCAACCAGGAATTGCCACCACGTCAATTGAAAATAGCCATCATTGGAGCAGGCTTAGTAGGAGCATTTACTGCGATATTGTTATCAAGACTTGCAAATGTTCAAATAACAGTTTATGAAAGATCAGAGAAACTGCATGAAGTTGGAGCATGGATTGCAGTGACAAATTCCAGTTTTGAACTTCTACGTCAAGTTATTAACATTGATGAATTGAATTCCATAGTTTATAGAGGTTCGCATTACAAAACTTCAGTGACGAGGCATTGGCACACGGGTGAGATCATACATGTACAACGACAACTTGTTGATGATGTGAATTTAGTCGAGGCTAGAGCACAACGAGTAGCATTACATAATTTGATATTGAAATATGTACCCGATGGTGTGATGATCAAGTATAATCACACAGTAACAAGTGTTGATAATCATCGCGTTGAAGATAGTGGTGGTGGTGGTGCTGTTTTGTTGAAATTTGCCAATGGTGTCTCATCACTGGAGCTGGATCTCGTTATAGCAGCTGATGGGATATATTCCAAGATTCGACGTCAATTTTTCAATGGTGATGATGACAGGAATGGGATTAAATATAAAGGCACGGTTCTGTATAGAACTGTGTTTCTGGAAGAGTTGGTCTCTGATATTGAAAATTTACCAAATGATACATCATCATGGGTTAAACCTAATGGTGATGTGATTTTCTTATCGAGATTAGGTTTACAAAAATATGGAATTGTAGCATTGATCAAGGAACCATTGGAAGTGGCACAACTGTTGAAATGGAATGATCCAATTGGTGAAATTGGGAAATTGAAAATGATACATCATTTCCAAAACTGGGATCCAATTATATCAAAAGTACTAGCTAGAATGCCCCATATAAATTCATACCCTTTAGAAACGGCAACGTGTGTTGATACTTTAGTTAATGATGATAATGTTGTCTTTGTTGGAGATGCAGCACATCTAACAGCAGGTGCATATGGTGCTGGATCATCATTTGGATTTGCCGATTCATGGGCATTATATAGATCATTGCAAGAGATTTGGCAACGTTGTGGTTGTTGTTCAATGTCAATGGCATTATCATTATATAACGATACAAGAATGCCATTTTTACAAAGAGTCCAGAGACAAATTGAATTAGATTCTAAAATTTCACAAATTTTCTTAACAAAATTTGATAATGAAAGTGAATGGTTACGATCAATAATTATATGTAAACAAGGTGGTGATTGGATGAAGTCACATAACGTTGAATTACAATTTCAAGAAAAGAGGGATGAGCAATTGTTTGAAATTTTACAAAATGTACATAACAAACATCAACATCAACATCAACATCAACATCAACACTCATGACCATTTATTGATAATGTTGCTTGAGATCTTTTTTGTTTGTTTGCTTGTTTCGCCCCTATTCATATTCTTTATATCTTGCTCAATTTAAAGCCTTCCAACAACAGACAAAACTTCTCAATAAATAATCAAACCCATAAGCAACAATAATTTGTGTTATCCCTAGGGGTGTATACCGCAATGGTGTAAAAATGACAACGGCAGATAGTCGTTAGTGCACTATATACTAATTGTCCACTTTGAACAGACAAACAAACAAACCAATCATAATCATAATGATGTCATCACGTATTGTCGTCTCCGTATATACATAGTTATTCACCTACTTACATAACATAACAAACAACACAATACTTGCTTCCACCGCGAGTCGAGTCCACATCACACACTTGTTGATAATAGGAAAACCGCAACCAGCCTCAATCTCACGTATAAACACTGGTTATTGTTATTGTTATTGTTGTTGTTGTTGTTGTTGTGCGCAATCAATATAGCCGGACTAATAACCACAATAAGACCATCACCATTACTATCCTTAATATGACTCAGATGGGAAATTCCAACATTCAATAATAACGATGATGACGACATGGTGTTGTGCTCACGACTGATATTTTTTCAAATACAATAAATGATTGATGATGCTGATACAGTTATGATGACTATCATCATCATCATCATCATCATCATCATCACAGTTGCTGTAATGATTAATTGATACAATTAAAATCATAAACCTCTATCATATCATAATACCGAGCGGGCGAGCCAGCCAAACAAACAAACAAACAAACATATTGACTCAATTTTATAATCATTTCACTTGTAAGAAAAATTGTATCTATTAACAAAATTTATTGCTAAAGTGATGATGTTGCAGTATAATTGAAGTGAATTTGAAAATATAATCAAATAACAATATCATAACTGGGATTGCAATTGCAATTGGGATTCAAGATCCAATTCAATTTGACAATTGAGATATCATTTATGCGGGCCAGTAGGGTCCTCTCGTGTATGTGATTATGACTGCTCCTTTATCTCGATCGCATATACATATATCTATAGCATCCATGATAAATGCTTAAGCTAATATGATAATTCTGAAATATATATAGTGAGATAAGAATTATTTCATAACCCTTGTTACCTACTTACCTCAAGCTAGATTGATTTATTTATCATTCAAGAGTTGTAGATTAAAGTTCTGATTGATCAATAAATAAATATCAACATAAGTATCAATTTCCCTTTAGATCAAATAGATAACTTTATTCTTTGATATTCTTACTCACTCAATATAAGCACACTGTTAAAAAACAACAACACTCAATAGCTGTTGTGCAGAAAAGTCTTGGCATTTAAGAAGGCATAAATGTCTACATACACTCTATCTATCTATCTATCTATATAAAGTTCAAATAATAGACTGCAAGGAATAAGTGTTAGAGCATTTTAACCGTTGACAATTCCCAAACACAAGAGTGTGAGGTGGGTACTTTACCATTCTCACCACTATATATAGATCTCAAATTCAAAGCACACTACTTTTCATGTCTCTCTGTACAGCACAACAACAAACAAACATGAGATAATAACAATTCAGCCGTGTCAATAGATATAGATAGATAGAGAGATAATGCAACAGCCCCTAAGATGCCCAGATAGGAAGGGCCAGGGGGCATACCCAGCCTCTTTCCCTCCTGCAGCAGCAGCAGCAGCAGCAGCATTTCTTTTCCCCCCCGTTCCCCGGTGGGTGGGTGGTGGTAAGAGGGCAGGCACCACAGGCAGGGGGCAACCCAGCAAGAGTGGGAATAAGACACCATTCAAAGATGGAGAGTTTTTGTTGTGATTACTATGCTGGAGGTGGTGGTGGTGGTGGTGGGCAGCACAGGCAGGCAGGCAGCACTGCCTATTATCGATGGATGTTAGAGATCTAAGCTCGTGTAGTTCCAGTGTTGAGGTGTAGAGCGTATAGTGTCCATGACTGGATGGTTAGTATCCCAACACTAGACCAGCCCAGTGGGTGGGCGGTGGTGTTGCTCCCAGCCCAGCGCAGCGTGCCATGGCATAGCATAGTGGGCTTGTCTTTGTCTTTGTCTTTGTCTGTGAATTTTTCTTTTGCTGTTTTTTTCTGTTTTCTTTTTTTGGGTTTTGTGTTTGGGAATTTGCAGTTGAGTTGGCGGTGGAGGATTGCAGAAGTATAAATATAAATATAAATATAAATACAAATACAAATATCAATAATTATCATAATATATATATTAATAGAATTTTACACTTTTACTTCTAACACAAATTATCCACCATCACCACCACCTCTAGCAATGAAGAAGGAACTTCAATATATAATATGGGCCCATGTCATACTAGTGATATTCTTAATATACGAATCATTTGATCTTATAATGTTATTAAATGATAACATTCATAATGAATTTTTCACACATGATGAATTAAACAATCAAACATATCAACAACAACACGAACATGAACAAATGATCCCAAAGATCATACATCAAACTTATAAGACCAGTGACGTTCCAGAGATTTGGAAACTGGGTCAACAACTGTGTATTGATTTACATCCAGATTATCAATATATCCTATGGACAGATGAAATGTCTAGAGAATTTATACTGGAGAAGTATCCATGGTTTTTAGAAAAATTCGAAGATTATCAATATCCAATCGAAAGAGCTGATCTGATTAGATATTTTGTATTGAACCATTACGGTGGAGTTTATATTGATTTAGATGATGGTTGTAAACGTCGTTTGGATCCATTGTTAAACGTGCCAGCTTTTTTAAGAAAGACATCACCAACGGGGATCTCTAACGATGTGATGGGTTCTATCCCACGTCACCCATTCTTCACCAAGGTTATCAATGACATATCTAGATATGATCATGATTGGTATATACCATATATCACCATTATGATTTCCACTGGCCCATTGTTTTTATCAGTGATGTGGAAACAATACAAGAGATGGGGTGTTGCCGAAGATGCATTGATCAAAGTGTTATCATTAAAAGATTACAAAGATTCAGAAGAGGCTTTTTTCCAAATAAGTACTGGTTCATCATGGCATACAGATGATGCCAAGTTTTTCTTTCAATTATTACGTCATTTACCAATGGCTGTTACCGGTGGTGTATTGTTATTTTTCACCATCTTGGCACTGGAATTCATCTTGTACAAGTTGGTTTGTCTCGTTAGATTACATAACTTGATCAATTTAATAAGGTATAGATCATGGAATGATTTACAAAATAATCAAGGTCAAAAAAATAATTATAATAATAACAACAATAATCAAGATGGAGATCATGATGATGATGATGATGATCAATTTGGTGATATTATTCATTTACATAAAAATAGGGTGGAGTATATAAAGAGAAATCGTAAAGATTCAAATTTACCAGTTCAAATTGATTGGGAAAAGCAACCACTGTTCAATACAGAAATGGTTTAATTCGTCATATATACATTATACATTATACATTATACATCATCACAACATGAACAAGAAGAAGAAAAAGAACAAGAACAAGAATAAGAACAATAAACTATAAATCAATATAGAACTAACTAACTATCAGTCATTCATTAACTCATTAACAATTGCATTGAACAAGACAGTAAAAAGGTCCTGTCTCACACTCACAATCACCCATCATCATCATTATCAAGGTTGTATTGAAGAATAATACATACATACATAGATACATAATATAAATAACATAAATTACATACATAATAACATAACATAACATATTAAATAAGATAAAATACAAACAGTACAAGACAATATGCAACCTGTTTTTACAAAACTTTAAAAGTAATCTCTTGCATTGAATATTGAACATTTACTGGATATTTACTGGATATTTACTGGATATTTACTGGATATTTACTGGTTGTTGATTGATTGACTAGCAATTGGATATCAATGTGAAAAGATGCAAGTTATTTTGTGAAATTATTTACATATATATATTTAGAAATCATCATAAATCATTATCACATCACTTGTTCACTTTAAAACTCACCATTACCACTATATAGATACTCTCATTCATCATTCATTTATTTAATTTTTTCAAACCAGTAATATGATTTGATTTGATATGATCTGAACCAATTAAACTAATATTTCTCCCTCCCTCACACAGCCCCTTTCGCAACCTCCCCACTCTTTGTCCCACCCCAATAAGAGGAACAAAACAACATCCACATATACTGGGGCTGTCTCGCACTCTCTCTCTTTTGGGTACAATTTTGTATGCCCCTTTCTTTCCACGCCCTTCTTCACAATAATTGCCCAGGACTGAAATTCCCAATCGGTGATGAATCCATCCGCTTCCGGACTGCCGCCAGCCCACGTGGCTGAGGACCAGCTAGCTTCTGATAACTAAAAACTAAGTATAACAAAGTTTATCTAACGAACTTACGCTTGTTCTTCTAACCCCCGAGGTTATATCTATGTGGTGGTGCATACGCTAGATTTATTCTTCACTTTCCACTATGGGTATATGTACTTAAACTATGTAAAGAGATTGAATAAATGAATTAAATCAAGCCATTTCAATCGGTAGATACCAAGCTTGCATATTTCACTTCACTTCTCATTCCATTCCATTCCATGAATTGACACACACATACTTAATTACACACACACGTCGTTGCATTATTATTATCATCATTATTATTAATATTAATATTATTCTTATTATTCTATTGTAGTATTGCATGTTTTCTAATTTTACTAAGTATCGAACACACTATCGGCACATACAAGACATGATATGATTCAGTTGCCGGATAAACACACACATCTATATATACAATTATGCAATCATTTTTATTTGCTTTCTTTCCTCGTTAGAGATTTGGGTTTAAAATTGTATATCGATTAGACTAGTCAAATATCAATTCAATGATTTACTACTACCATACATATACGAACACACATCAATGACAATATAGCAAATGACAACAACAACAACAACAACAACAATCTATTGCGATGCAGCAATTTTTTCTATTCCCAATTGAGTGGACTAGTCTCACTAATGATGATGAATGATGATTCACGGTATCATCACTGGGTTTTATCGATAAAGGATAATGACTCTAATAATAATAACTAAGCTTCAAATTTTGTAAATTATTTCATGTTATTGTAACTTATTGTATATTATATGTTACGTGTTATGTCTTACAGCTTACATATTATAGCAATGACAAGGATCAGGATCAAGATCAGGATCAGGGAACTTGACTAATAAGGACTAGCTAGGATCATGAGCGAGACAAGTTTTTGCTATCCTTTCATAAAAATCGATTATTCACAAAGACACAAGACATAAAACATAAGACATAAAGCATAAAACGTAAACACCCCCTTGTAGAGGTTATGCAACGAAAAACCCATTCTAGTGCTCTTTACGTTTCATTATATGTATGTATATGAATTGTGAATGAATATGATGAATAAACGATCATTTTGAATCAAGGTGAAGGCAAATGACAAAAAGACAATGTAGTTACACTCTATATATACAGATCTTGCCTAAGAACATAGATCAATCATCTTTGCCTTTATCTGCTATTTTAAATCTATTCACTCGATCACAATAATCTTTATGTATTTATGTACATATATGTTCCCGAGACTTTCCTAACAGTGTTGTTGTTGTTGTTTTTCTTCGTGATACTTCTTAAATATGCATCATTAAAGAAAGGTCACATATATCACTATTCGACAATACCTTGAACATTTCCCAAATTGAGTTAGTCGCTGCTTAATAATATGTATATGGAAGGGCCATTGTTTATAAAACATAAAACATAAAACAAATTGAAAACAAAAACAATAAACAAAAACAAAAAATTAAATCGCGTTTTGTTTTGTTTATTTATTTATTTACCTTTTCCAATCAATGTACGAAGGCCAAGTGAAACACGAATCAATCTGAGACACGAAGTTGCATGCAATATTGCATAACTGGGACAATTGGGACAATTTACAAGTTGCTTGCTTGCTTCTTCTTACGAACATTACTACTATACAAACATATGGGACCAAACACAAAAAAATCTAACATTGAAATGAAACTATAGTTTTGATGATAAAATGAAAAATAAACATAAAAGAAAAGCACACTTTACTACAAAAATTCAGTGGATCAAAAAAAAAAAATCTATATGGATACAACATCATCCCTTCAACTCAATTATGAAAGATTGGCAGTACCACCAGTAAGAGATTCCCAACTGGAAACATCTGAAGAGCTAAGACTTGATCCGAAATCGGTGCTATCATCCAAGATAACAACATGAACTTCACCGTTATCAAAGATAGCAGCGGCTTTAACTGATGATGAAGTTGGTCTTTGGAAATAATCCTGGGATCCTCCACCACCTTGTGCTGAACCGTTATCACCTTGTCCAGTATGTAAATGAGAAATTAATCTTGATTCTCCACTTGTTAAAACTTCAAATAAATCCATTTCACCACAACCTGTTGACCAACATGAACATGATGAATCACCATATTGTAAAGTTCTTGGAATCTTGGCATTTAATAACCAAATTGCTGGCATATCATAATTTTCACTTGATGATGATGCTGTACTCTCTGTTGGCATTTCAAATTCAAATACAAAGATCTTGGATACACCTCCAAATCCATGATACAGTGGGATATTTTCTCTATAATAACCACAATCACCAACTGAACTATCATCACATGATGAACCTGAAAAAATCATATATTCAGTATCAGATTCAATAGTAACATCATCCAAGGCAACACTTGATGAGGATGCACTAGAACCATCGGAACCACAGTATGATAATGAGTTACCAAAACATGATGACCAAGTACCAGAACCGTTAACACCACCTAATGAATTCAAAAAAGTGATGTTAGAAATAGATCCCGGTTCGAAATAAGCAACTCTTTCCCAATCACCTGAACTTGATGATGAAGAGGAAGTTGTAGCAGCAGCACTTGATGATGATACTGATGATGCTGAAGAAGTAGTACTGGTGACAGCTGCAGAATAAGTTGATGTGAAATCTTGAGATGCAGTTGTTGAAGTGACTTCATCTGAACCTTGAGTAGTTGTAGTGGAAGTACCAGTTTTGGTGATTAAATTACCATTTTGATCGACAAAGACAGTATCAGTAACTTCAACAACTTTAACAGCTCTCTTATGTTGATGATGAACATGTCTTGTAGTGGTACATTCTTCTTCTTCTTTCTCATCACGTTTGACTTTCTTAGAAGAACTTCCAGAACTTGGATAATAAACACCAAATTGTTTCAAATTTAAAGGACCTCTAAAATGAACAGATAATTCTTCATCCAATGGTGATAAAGTACCTGATACTTTGAAATCACTTTGTTCACATGAACAACCACTTTCATCCATCGAAGTAACATCTTTATATGAACCACTGTAACCAATACCGTTATAAACAACAGCACTAACTTCATTACAATAATAATTACCACCTGATTGTTCGCAACCAGCTGAGATCATCTTTGACAAAGATGCCAGTACGGATAATAAAACTGAATATCTCATAACGATATGTCTCTATTTTCTTGCTTTACCTCTTTGATATCACACTTTATGAAATTTTTGTTAAACACAACCAGTGAATATGAATTGGAACTGAATTTGTAAAAACTTGAACAGATAGATCTTGACACTATTAAAAGAAAAAAGATCTCACACACACACACAGAAAAGATTGAATGAATATGATATGATGCTTTTAATATTATAAAAGGAATGACAAATAGTTGGGATTATATCTTGAATAGCTCTTTTGCAAAAAATTCTAAATTACAAAAATGTATACAATTAGGAAAATGGCGTAAATATATATATATGTATATGTATATCAGATATACACAAGGGGGATATGTATAAAGTCAAAAAAATTCATCAAAGCTGAAACAATTTTCCTCGATAAACATTACATGTACATAAACTTTATTAACAGGGAATGAAAACCACCACCACAAACGCACACCGCATAAAGATTTAATTTTCAACATTTTCTCTCGGTGGCTTTTCTCTGTTTGCATATTGCCGTATTAGGACACTCTGCCTTGCATGTTGCCCCGGCGACCGCTTGGCGCACGCGCTTTCCGAGGGAGGAACGCCATCTCTCTCTCTCGCTCGACCCCCGACCCACTCGATGTCTGTTTGTCTCCCAGGGATGGCAGTAGTAAAGGTAGGTAGCCGTTGGGAAACGTCAATGTATATATGTATATCAACATATATATAGATATGTACATGTATATTCCAAGGGGGAAGTAGGGAGATATAGATCATATCGATAACAACAGCAACATGTTGTGATCAATCAACGATCTCATTTTGCCTTCCAAATACACACACCAAAAGACTTTTATGTATGGTATATATTATTACATTATTAACTTAAATTTGGAATAAGCCTCTATACAAATTAATTAATTAAGTAACAAAAGTTGTTTACGATACGATATTATTATTGTATGGACCAGAATAAAGGAATGAATGAGCCTTGTTCGATAAAAATCCAAGGCTCAGTTCCGTAATCAAAATACAAGACAACAATAGGTGGAGTGAGGAAATTTTTTTTTTGTTTGTTTTTTTTTTCTTCTTCTTCATTTTGTATAGTAAATAAGAGTTCTTTACTTTGTCATCATCATCGTCTGTAATCACCGACAAGTGAAACACCTCAACCATTCATTCTCATTTGCAGGATTAAGGTTTATAATAGACGAATGCAAGCACGTTTTGTAAACTTCAACCGTTGGTGGAATTGGAGATGATAGTTTAAAGTTTTACCGTTCCAGACATAATAACTTTGTAGATCGTAGTTGCAACATGGAATGAATACCTCAATAGCCAAAAAAAGAAAAGAAACGACTCTGCTGAACCATATAGACTATTAATCGTATACACACACACAAATGCACGATGGAGAATGAATCGACCTTTTCATGTATGATATCAACACTGAAGTATATATATACATACATATACAAAGCAGATTATTAAAATCCAGACTCCACAAATCACATCGTAATTTAGCCCATTTACAGAATTAAGGTTTTTTGCTCTTGTCTCTGTTGAGATTTTTTTGCATCTTGCTCGAGATCCTTTTATGATCGATGACATCAGACAGGAATGGGAAACTCTATCTTCAACGTATATCAAGTTGTCAACTCATTCGTACTTAGTTGACCAAACATACACGCTGAAACTACGAGTCCAGACCAGTCTACAATTCACCGCTTACATGACCTCATCACATTGGCAAATCTCATATGTATTACTGATAGATTTTTTTCATTTCATCTTGATCACGTGATATCTCTACTGATGACCGA
>JAJLSN010000343.1:0-24303 GCA_030567655.1 Nakazawaea ernobii | reverse complement strand
ATTAAACAGATGGAAGAGCATTTGACCATTACAGATGAAGAAATTGAAGATGCTAAAAAGGAGGAAGCCATTGTCAGACACGATGTCATGGCTCATGTCCACACATTTGGTAAGACATGTCCTGCTGCTGCAGGTATCATCCATCTCGGTGCTACTTCATGTTATGTTACCGATAACGCTGATTTGATCTTTTTAAGAGATGCTTACGACGTTTTGATTCCTAAGCTCGTTAATGTCATAAATAGACTTTCCAAATTTGCTATACAGTATAAGGATTTACCAGTTTTAGGGTGGACTCATTTCCAACCTGCTCAATTGACTACTGTTGGTAAAAGAGCTACTTTGTGGATTCAAGAATTATTATGGGATTTGAGAAATATGGAAAGAGCAAGAAACGATTTAGGATTGAGAGGTGTTAAAGGTACTACTGGTACCCAGGCTTCGTTTTTATCACTTTTCCATGGTGATCATGACAAAGTTGAAGAATTGGATGAAAAAGTTGTCGAATTGTTGGGATTCAAATATGCATACCCATGTACTGGTCAAACTTATTCAAGAAAAATTGATATCGACACTGTTGCTCCATTAGCATCATTAGGTGCTTCAGCTCATAAGATGGCTACTGATATTAGATTGTTAGCCAATTTGAAAGAAATTGAAGAACCATTTGAAAAATCACAAATTGGTTCAAGTGCCATGGCATATAAGAGAAATCCAATGAGATCGGAAAGAGTTTGTTCATTAGCAAGACATCTTGGATCTTTATACAGTGATGTTTTCCAAACGGCATCTGTACAATGGTTTGAAAGAACGTTGGATGATTCCGCCATCAGAAGAATTTCATTACCTTCTGCATTTTTAACTGCTGATATCTTATTGTCCACATTGTTAAACATTACATCTGGGTTAGTTGTATATCCAAAAGTCATTGAAAGAAGAATCAAATCAGAATTACCCTTCATGGCTACAGAAAATGTTATAATGGCAATGGTTGAAAAGGGAGCATCTAGACAAGACGTTCATGAAGAAATCAGAGTCTTATCACACCAGCTGGCTGCTGTCGTTAAGGAAGAAGGTGGTGACAATGACTTAATTGAAAGAATTACAAAGAATAAATTTTTTGAACCTATTTGGAATGATTTGGATAAATTATTGGACCCATCTACATTTGTCGGTAGAGCTCCTCAACAAACAGAGAAATTTGTCAATAACACCGTTAGAGAACTGTTAGAACCATTTAAACAGTTCCTTAATGAAGAAGAAGTTAAATTGAGTGTTTAGTCCTAAAAATGTATAATCAATGATCAGTTTTGCCATGTAGTCATCATTCATCATATTTCCCACGCGCAGTCTGATATGTGTTCAATAAAGTTGGTGTACTAGTCGGACCTACCGCTTATGTGTTGAAACTTTATGAAATTTCCTCAAAGTGCCAAGGCTGTTGTTGTAACTCAGGGGAAAATATTCAAAGGGTTTATGCAAGGTTAACCGATTTAAAGCAGATGGAAATTTTTCGCCTAGTAAATTCAAGCGTTATTATTTTTTTTGCCAAGTACCTGAATCTTTATCGACTGTATTTCTTCGAGCTGCAACATTTTATTGTGAATTTTTATCAATTCGATCAATAAATATCATAATTATAAAAGAAGAATGATATCTGCTGAAATGAAGTTTTGTCTTTTCAAAAAGATCAAAAAACATGTCGAATCTGAATAAAGTTTTGGGCAGTATCTTCAATGTGTCCAACAAAAGTCGTGGAAGCAGCGGCGTTAGCTCTGTTGAGGACGAAAAGAAAGTTCACGATATCCCCCACGAGGAAACGATATCTTTGGACGATGGACTGAGCTTTGAAAGAAGTAACCCAGAGGAAGTTTACAAAAAGGCATGGTCAAAAAGATTATTGATAATTGCCTATTGTGTTTTGTTTTTCACTGCATTTGTTGAAACATTTGCAGTTGATTCAACTTCTGGATTGGATAGTTATGCAACTTCTGCATTTGATGCCCATTCGTTGATATCTACAGCTGTAGTTGTCCATAAGATCACAGCTATTGTATGTTACCCCTTGGTTGCTAAATTGTCTGATTTTTTCGGAAGAGCAGAAGGTTTTGGATTAGCAGTTATGGTTTACGCTTTAGCTTATGTCCTATATGCAGCTTGTCAAAATATTGAAACTTTTATCGCTGGAGACATTTTCCACTCAGTTGGTGTCACCGGTTACAGAATTTTCCAGTCAGTTTTCATTGGAATACCTCCCACCGGAAGATGCATCAAAGGCAACAAAGATATACAAAAGTATCAATAAAGCTTTGAAATACGAGAAGGGAACGCCTACAAGAGATGCCATAGCCAAGCTGTATAGGGAAACTGAACAGTTGATTGGATATGTCAGCGCAGCTATACTTGGTCCACTGTTGGTGCTCATGTGGTTTTTGAAGGATATCAAGTTAACCGATCATCTTGATATATATGCCTCCTCCTCCTCCCCCGACAGTTTGCTGTCAGAAGAACCTATGGAGGCAAATGAACTGCCACAGAGTTCTAAGACGAAGGAGAATAAATGGTATAAGCCATCCTTTACTCGTCACTAGTCGGTCTTGTCTTTCCCTTTTATTTTGTCGTCTCTGTCATATATATTTCTTGTTCCCCCTTATTTGCCTCTTGGCTCTGGCCGTTGAGGCGTGGGCGCGGGCGCGCGCAGTTTCAGACTTCAAACAAGAAAATGAAAAAATAAATAAATAAAAATTTTCCCTCGCTTTATTTATAGAAGTGACCAGACGCAAACCAGTAGAAAGAACAAAAAAAAAAAAAAAGGTGAAAAGGTAAAAAAAGATTTGTTTATATGAAATCTAACGACTTCCGATCCAAGATTTATATCTATCATCACCATATATTTGTATACCAATACATAAAATGGGACCTACTAACCGGTTCAAGATCGTATTGTTGCTGTTTGTCTTGATAATATCGTTGTTTCTGATATCTTCATTGAACTTTGATGTACATAATTTGGACTCGAATTCTTCTAATTACAAACAACGTACATTCGAGAAACTGCAGAATGTAACAGATATCGATCTGACAAGTATCATATTGAAGGCCAGAAGGATCATTGAAAGAGCAGCCAGAGAAGATAAACAGGACTCCACTGCTCCTTTGTTCAGTAGTGAATCATCAAGGAAATCAACCAACTCCTCGATGAGTGCATCTCCTTCTGACAGCAGTGCAAGTTCGGGAAGTAGCTTGCTACCATCATCATCATTTTCATCATCCTTTTCATCATCCTTTTCATCCCTGTCATCATTCTCGTCCTTTTCAGAGTCTCCGTCATCGTCGCAATTCTCATCATCATCCGTGCCATTTTCATCATCATCATCATCACCTTCATCTCAATTCTCATCATCACCATCTTCCTCAGCTTCACCATCTTCTTCAGATTCCCCATCCTCATCTTCCCCTTCGTCATCATCTTCATCATCATCATCACCATCCTCCTCTTCTCATCATTCCGAGTCTTCAACATCACATTCTTCCTCGGTTGCAATAACGTCAAGTGTGTCTCAGACATCACTGTCAGTTTTCACCACGCTTTCCACAAATTCAAATAATCAACAAGTTACAGTCACAGTAACACAGACACCATCATCATCAGCCACTTCATCCGCATCTCCATCTCCATCCTTGTCGACTGCTAATAAAGACTCGAATTCCTCTGGTGGGGGGTTGAGTTCCCATGATAAGGTCATCGTTGGATGTGTTGTTGGTATCGTTGTGCCATTTTTGCTTCTATTGGCATTCTTGGCTTACTGGTTTGGATACAAGAAGAGATCCAGATCTGCCTCGCTTTCGCAGAATTCCGGAAGTGACTCGATAACCTCTTTTAAGAATGAAGATATCATTGGAGATTCTCTGAGTCATACTGGTGAACACCAAGCTCAAAATAATGAAGGATATGACGTTGATGAATTAATGGGTAACACTTATAGGGGTAGCAGCAGAGTTAACCCATCTACGAACTTCTAGAACTGTGTTTTGAATACTTATCATACTTGCAGTGTCTACTCAAAAGAAAAAAAAAATTCACCTTCTCATACATTTAATACATATATTTTACACATCCAACAATAAACTGCTGCACAACATAGAGATTCCCTTGGCACAGCTATATATTTATTTATACAATTTTTAATACCTTGAACAAAAATCCCGTGAATATCACTGAAGCTATTCACAAATTTTGAAATAAACTATGTAAGTTTTTTTAAAATGTACACACCTATATCAAGGGGTTATAATTTAAACACTTCGTAAGACAATACCACTACCCTCTTTAGCCCAAGCGATGCGAAGCAAAAGGGCTCCTTTTCCCTTCCCGCAGGCGCATCATCATCGGCCGATCCTACAACTTCAACAAAGAAGAAAAAAAAATGTTGTTTCAAGTATACAAGGAGGAGGGAATGGAAATACCGAAAAAAAATGTTCTCAGCCCCTTTTTCATTATGTTATTTTGTATGACCCTTATGCAATAAGATCCAAAAACTTTTGAAACAGACCAATCAAGTTTCCCACAAGTTGTCTGTCTGCAGAATTTTCAAACACCAAGATTGACGCAGAAGTGTACGCTGATTGTGCTGCTGCTGCTGATGGTGATGAGGAACTCATATTGAATGCATCGGAAACAATTGAACTCATTGTCGGTAAATTATTCGAGTTAATAACCGTTGTTGTGGCTGAGGCAGTATTTACAAGTGATGAACCACTGCCCTCTTGTAATACCGTACTAGCAATCAAACTTCCATCGGCTATTACCGTCGTTGAACCTTCTTCGAAAAGATATGATCTAGACTTTGCTGTCTTGTATGTAGTCAATGGCACCGTTGTATGACTCGGTCCAAACGTTGTCGTCATGTGCTTTGATTTCCTAATATCCGTCGACGGCAGTAAAACAGTGCCCTTTGATGAATTACTCACTTGAGATGGTGTCGTGGATGGATTACCGTGAGTGAAATTCAGTAATGGGCCTGTTTCAATTGAACTCGGTGAATTTCGGCTTGCAATTGGTGTAGTCATAGAGGGAAACTTTGAAATTGACGATGACGTGGTGGAGGAGGACATTAAAGATGACAATGGCGTAGTAGAAGGGGTGATTGAATTATTTGAAGAAATGGAAGTTGAAATGAGTGCAATCGTTGAATCAGATTGGGAATTTGGTGTTGACTCGGCTGATATCCAAGCAGCCTTTGCCAATGAAATCTGTAACTTGTCAAGATCAAAGACAGCATAAACTGATCTTACAAATGTATCACCCAAGATAACAGCATCACCGATGTCGAGTCCTAAAAAGCAAATATCGTTTCCTTCATCATCTTGAGCAGGTTCTGTTTCTCCATTTGAACCTATATTGTAATTCATCAAATATTCATTTGGTCCTATGTGAATCTCCTGCCTTCCAAACTTGAATATGAGGTCAGGTGCACTTGTGTTGTAATCCTTACAATTAACGCTGTAATGACCATAATCATCGTTATAAGTTGCATTGAAAAAATTAACCATCGCACGAAGAGTATCTGCTGGTACAGACATTGCAGTTGTGCCCGTGTCGATTAGCATCTCGGTAGAGCCTAGTATATCATCACCATTGAACGTTATTCCCTCACTGTGAATGAAAAACTCAGTTTTGGAAACGAGATCATGTGCTACCAATTCACCAGAGAATTTGGAATGGTCAATTTCACCAAACGTTATCTCTCCACCATCTGCAAATTGACTATTGAGATAAATCAGATACAATTTTTCGTCAATAAGACCTTCAGAATACATACTGGTTAATAAAGTTGGGTACTTGATATTACTGTACTCCAAAACTTCAAGTCCTAAACCTAATATCGAATCATCTTGTGTATTAGACAGGAACGCAATTCCAAAGCTTTGATTATTAACTTTAAGATCTCCTATTGTGACATGGTCACTAACCATTCTGCCATCTGTAACTTCATACCCACTATCGTATGACATGACAAAACGTCCCTCGGTGTAATAAATTGAAGATGAATCCGTTGGAACAAAAAATGAAATACCAAGAGTTTCACAACTGGTATAATTTGAATATGCCCCGGATGGTGAACATTGTAAAGATTCTGGCGTTTGAAACCACAAATCTGATGATCCAGTATCAATATAAACTTTAATCTCTTGAGGTGGAGTTCCAACTTCCAATACTGCAGTGTATGATACGTATCCATTGGTCAAGTAATCCCTTTTTCTTAAAACCCCATTCATTTCCCTTTTGCTTTTGCCTGATTGGACAAACTTCTTGGTGAACTTGATGCTCTGCTTTTTTTTCGTTTGAGAAGTGAGATACCCATTGGTGACTGATGAGCAAATGAGGATTGAAAAAAATATATTTGACAGCTTCATTTTTGTATAACTGATAAGATATATCCTTATTTGTAAAGAAACAGGAAAAGCTTAAAGTTTCATACCCTCAACTTCTGTACTTCTGTTGTTATATATAGAGTTTAAGGAAGCTAAACGTAGGGGTATGTCTATATTTCCCCATTAGGATTGAACAATTGGATTACGATGTCAAAAAAACATTTATTTTTTGCAAATCTTTCAAAACAGTAACAGAAGGTGATTAAGAAACACTAACGAGTCCAAAAAGGGTAAAGAAGACAACTGAAAGTGGTTTTGTCCTGTGATATAGAAACCATGTAGTTGTTGCTGTACAGAAGCTGTTGAGATGTATTTCTGCTCTATGCTGTGGAGTATGCGCATTAAATTCACGATAAGTCCATCTACTGATAAGGCGCCGCCTCTCTTCTGCAAAGTTTATGAAAAGCCAAATTCTCCAAAAAAAAATAAAATCCAGAGACCAGAAAATATAAAATATAAAATTCAGTTGGCAAAGATTACAGATACAAAATTCTTAAAGCAATTCAAGGCACAATGAGGATAAGAAGACTGGAGTCACCTGAAAGGAAATCCTCATGTCTACCATTTTCGTATTTCTTCAATAACCACAGCAACAAGTCTGTTATCAATTTCAAGGCATTTCCCAACGAGGTTAGATATGCCGATCAAGGACAATTTGAAAAGTTCAATCATTTCATGAGTGAGTATACGGAAGCGGATTTAGATAGTGATGAGAATGAGTTTGATGATGATGATGAGTTGACTTTAAGAGGTGAATTGGATGGACCTTTGTTTACGGAGTTCAATTCAACGACAAGATTACAAGAATTGCGTAAATATATGAAGAAGTATGAAATCGGTGTTTATATCATTCCATCCGAAGATGAGCATCAAAGTGAGTATACATCAACAAAGGATCAGAGACGTCAATATATTTCTGGGTTCTCAGGTTCAGCCGGCATTGCCGTTGTCACGTTGAACAATGGTGGGAATTTGAGTGGTGAAGCTGCGTTATCAACGGATGGTCGATACTATTTACAAGCTGAACAGGAATTGGATGAGAATTGGACCTTGTTGAAGCAAACAGTTCCATCGTATCCAACTTGGCAACAGTGGTGTATAAACAAGGCCAAGGTGAACTCATTCAGTAAGAAAATATCGATTGATCCTAAATTGATCACTTTTAAAAATGCAGAATGGTTAAGTTCACAGAGTGAATTGAATGGATTAGAATTTGATCCGATATTTGAAAATTTGATTGACTTGATGTGGGATGCCAATGGAGAAAGACCAGCTTATAACAACTCTCAAATTTATGAATTAGATTTGCAATATAGTGGTGTGCATCCAAATGAAAAAATCGAAAAGATAAGGTTATTCCTCAAAGAGAATAAGAGTGATTCCCTAGTGGTTGCAGCTTTGGATGACATTGCATGGTTGTTAAATTTAAGAGGGGATGATGTTTCTTTCAATCCTGTTTTTTTCGCTTATGTTATCGTGTTGATGGATCAAGTTTGGTTCTATATCGATAATTCCAAAGTGGATTCCAAGACACATTCTTACTTGTCTGGTATCAATGGCCTTTCTGTGAAACCATACAAGAATTTTTGGGAAGAGTTGTCATCTTTGGAAAAACCAGTGGTGCCTATAGACCCCACTTTGGCATTAGTGAACAAGATTAAACCGGTTAAAGCCAGTTCTCTTATTGCCGACATGAAAACGATAAAAAACAGGACTGAAATCAAAGGTGCTAAGAGTGCTCAGTTTAAAGATGGGGTTGCCTTGGCTAGATTCTTTGCATGGTTAGAGTATCATCTTGTCGTTAAAGGTGAAACAATTGATGAATGGCAACTGCTGGAAAAAAATGAATATTATAGAACGTTGCTACCAGATTATAAAAGTTTATCATTCGAGACTATTTCTTCCAGTGGTGCTAATGGTGCAATCATTCATTATTCTCCAACTGCAGAAAAATCCGATATTATTGATCCTACAAAGATTTACTTGTGTGATTCTGGAGCACAATACCTTGATGGTACCACAGATATAACCAGGACATTGCATTTTTCCAAACCTTCAAAGGAGCAAATTTTCAACTACACTTTAGTGTTGAAGGGCCATTTAAGTTTGACCATGGAAGTTTTCTTAGAAGGAACAACAGGATCTCAATTGGACATACTTTGCAGAACACCATTATGGAAGCATGGATTGAATTACAACCATGGTACAGGTCACGGTATTGGCTCATTTTTATGTGTCCACGAGGGTCCTGTTTATATCGGTAAAAACATTGAAATCAAGCCTAATAGCTTCATCAGTGATGAACCTGGATATTATAAAGATGGAGAATATGGATTGAGGTTAGAATCGGATATCTTGTGTGTTGAAAGCGATAAACCCAAATTCAACGAGAAGAAATTCATGAAGTTTGAATACTTGACAAAAGTTCCCTTTTGTCAACGGTTGATCGATGTTGATATGTTGACGAGGGAGGAAATTCAATGGGTCAATGAGTATAATTATCAATTGAGAGAAGAATTGATTCCAGTTTTAGATAAGCAGTTTAATGATGTTAGGGCAATAAGATGGTTACTAAGAGAGACTCAACCTTTATAAATGGTTCTAGTTTGTTGAACAATTGGTATATTCGTATATGTTTGTATATTTATTTTTTGAAAATTGAAAAAAAAAACATCAAAAAGAAAAAAAAAAAAAAAATTTAATAAGAGTCTCTTTGTGTTGTCTTTTATTGCTATATGTATATGTTATTTCATGTCTTTGATATGAAAAGAGTTTTTAAAAAAATGATGATAATGGATAGTAGATAATAATAACAGTTTTTAAAAAATAAATAAAAATAAATTTTTTTAATAAAATCATTTCTTTGATCTTCTTTGTTTCAAAGTCTTTACAGGTTCATCATTGATGTACACTCTATCATCATCATGACCTTCAAGAACGTCTCTAACAGCTTCCATTTTGACAACTTGTTGTTTCCAAACTTTAGTATCATTTTTCAGTTTCTTATCGAATAATTCTTGATCAGGTTTCCTATATGAATTTCCCAATCTATCCCATAAAGTTGTGAATTGACCATAGTTATAATTGAAATATAAATGGTGGGTGGTATGACAAGCGGCACCATTGATGACCGGATCATTACTCAAATATTCACCATCATGGATCATCACAGTCCAGAAATTGACAAATGTGAACAAGAATAAATATGAAATCTTGTGTAATGGGAAGACAAATGGGAACCAATGGTATGGTAAAGATTGAATATAACCATCAACAGGATGGAACAGATGTGATGCGAATGGAGTACAAACGATCCATTTGTGATGTGGCTTGTGTAACAGCTTGTAAATTTGTGGCCAATGTAACCATCTATGGAGTAAATAGATAAAGCAATCGGTAAACATTATAAAAGTTGGTAATTGCCATAAAACCAGTTTCCAACCTCCTGTACTTTCATCGATATTCAAATAAAGCTTGGAATAACCTTTTAATTCAAGTAAGAACCATGGCACTGTCAATGTGACCATAACTGGTATAGCAGTCACCAGTTGATTAATCTCCAAGGACATTTGATTTTTCAAATATCTTGGATGATTGAAAATGGATTTATCAAAGACAAGGAAATATGACAGTGATGCAACTGATAAATATAATATCCATCCGAATATGGTCATGATTATGAATAATGAAATGGCCTGTCTAAGGACATTTGATCTTGGTAATAATGAAGCATAAGTATAACAAGATTCCGGAAAGAAAAGAGGTGAAGTTATACCATAAATATGTTTTTGCTTTTCACCACCAACGTTTTCGAAAATCTTCAGCATTGCACCTTGATATGAAAGAGTCGATTGTAATAAATCATTAGCAACTTGATGTGGGGAGGAGGTGTTGGCATTATTGAAATAATGTTTTAAAGTGGTTGGTAAATTTTCATTTAAAGCCGCTGGGAACAAATGGGCATAAACTTTATCAAAAAGATAAGTATCTGCTACTTCCAATACTAAATCCATGATCTATAGTCTATATGAGTGAGTGAGTGGATGATATGTGAAAGAAAGGAAGTCTAGTTGACAAAGTATTTATATATGATTCCTCCAATCGTTTATAATATAATAAACAATAAATCAAGAGAGAAATCAGCTTTTTTTTCGTCTTTTCGTTTGTAAATAAATAAACTGTTTTTTGTCGTTTACAAACGAGAGTGGTACTACTGGAAAGTGGTGGAGAGTGGGTGGGTGCTAGAGACTATACCATGGAGACGGCGAGGTTGAGCAGCGTTGAAGACACTAGCAACACATGTAGAGGCTTGGGTCACTTCCAGCTGTATTAGTCGATATGACGAACAGCTTTTACAAGACGAAAACTATATAGGAGATATCTCTATCAGTGTGTCTATATACAAAGACAATCACGTGACTGACAACAAATTTTATGTAAACGACAGACAATATACTACAAAAGAGTTGGAGAGATGTCTGAGAGATGAGTTTATCAATAAACGTACGATATATAGATATATGGATATATACATATACAGGTCATCAACTGACCCATCAAGTGCTGCTCGTTGTTTTGAAATAACTGGTAACCCTATCTTTACCACCGTCGTAATACTGACTTTCTAACAACTTCTCCAACTCATCAAATTTCATCCTCGTTTTATCCTCACTTCTTTCACCTCTAAGTTTCAAATCTCCTTGTAACCAACTCAACAGCAATGGATGTAAACTGTCAACTTTTGCAATCTTGATCTTACCTTTTTCTGACTCATCAATCTGTTGTTCATCCAATTTATGCTTGGTATCATTGTTACCACCAATATATTCAATCTGGTCAATCTTGAGATCTTGCAATTTTTGACCACCGGTTAAATGTATGATATTTGTTGGCCAACTCTTTTCCTCATTATAAACAGATCCTAACCCATCGAATATATGAGTAGCGTAAACTACTGTGGCATTTCTCTCATGGGTCTCTTGACTGAGAAATCTTAACAAACGACTTCTCACCAAGACATCTAAATCCACAGTCACTTCATCTAATAATAACAAATCCCATGGTTTTAATAAACCCATTGCTAATTGTACTCTCCTCCTTTCACCATCACTTATTTGATTCATTCTCCACGTGATATCGATATCTAATAAATCGATCAACATATCCCTTCTCTCTGGGAATACATCACCACCAATACTGTTGATCAACACAGTTACTGGAATATCTCTCTTGGTAATTTCATTATTAGCCCATTCTGTCCCTAAATATGCAACCACTCCAACGGTCTTGTTATTGTTTGAGACATTATTAAACTTGAAGGGATCAACACCATTGATCAATATCGTACCTGATTTGATCAATTTTTGACCTGCTAATACTTTTAACAAAGTTGATTTACCAGCTCCATTAGGTCCAATTATCAAAACCTTGGATTTCTTTGCGATTTTCAAATTTATATTGGCTAATCCTACAGTCTTTGATGGGAAAGTGTACGTTAGGTTCTCGGTGACTATAGCATATTCTTGTGAATTGTCTTCTTGTGACATTGTGTATGGGTAGCTATAATCAGTTAATACGATAATCAATTAATTTTTTTTCGCCTGTCTGATTTTGTTTTTTGCTTTTGCGTTTGTGCCAGAGACAAAAACAGTACGTTGATAATATTGAAGTGCTCCTAATCTCAAATACTTTATACTTATTCTATATATACTCAAGACATGTCATGTATCCATCTTAAAAGCTAACCTGGTTTTGTGGCACCCGATTTTGATTAGAATTTACATCTCATCGTTTATGTTTATTGATGTCATCTTTATTGTAAGTTGATTATCTTCACTATTTATTTTTTTGGGCATGAGCAACTCCCATCATACCTTCCACTCTGTCTAAAGATGGTAGAATGAGTTTCTGCTTTTGTGAGTAGACTCACCGCGTTTGTTTGCTCGTTTAAATCGTGAGTAATGACGGTTCCTTTTTAAATTCCCGGTGATAAGTGAATAAACATTTCGTTGGTAAAAAGTAGCTTGATAAACTTTTTAATGAAAATGTGGTTTCAGAAATAAACATGAAAACAATTAAGTAAATAATCGGTTGAAAACCAAATTGGATTATATATATGCTTTATTAAAAGCTGACAATTTACTTGTACTTGCAGTTATCTTAAAAGCGGAGCTGAAAAAAAAATTTCAGGATAACTGATATATTAAATATGAAAACAAGCCCAAAACACTGAAAGAAAGTCATTCTCATAAGACCGGATGAAACAGAATTCTTAACAACTTAATAAATTTAGTTATGAGCACTTTAAATAAATATTTTGTTGATTTATAAATCTGTTGAAAAAAATATAAAAGCTGGGGATCATTGCTGTGAGCCTGAGTTTTCCTCGTGATGCTGACGTTCCCTCAATACATCAGTTCGTTAATTATTGAAGAAGCCATACCATGAGTAGTTTATTCTTTCCAATATACAGTATCCTGTTCTCCTCTTTTGTAAAAAATACAGAGAGAATAATTCTCATTTTTAAAATATATTGTAGATAAATGTAATTCATAAAGACATAAAAAGACGATGGAGCATATTATAATAACAGTTTCATTAACCCATTACTATTCACAAAGAATTTGCTTTTTGAAATAGTTTTACTTAGAAATGAAGCACATATTATATGACGAACGTCAGTTTTAGTCTGGAACCTTATTCTTATTCTTACCTAATGTACGTTTCTTCTTAAGCAGATGACCAGACTACCGGTATATGTGATTCTACAAGGTACGAGGTTATTGTCTTTCCAGCCATAGTGTTTCTTTGCTTATACAAAGTTGATGATCAAATGTAAATTTACTTCTTTTTTTGCAAAAGGGGCTGCAACTAACAGGAGAAATATCGTTTCATTGGGATTGTGTAAACCACTGATTGGTGATTTTTGATTTCATTGTCAAATCACAGATGCCGATACTTTCCTTTTACGTCATCATCGAAACTAATTTAGCAATCAATCCAAAACCTGATTATTAAATAATAGAGAAAAGACTTTTCACTTTATGTTAAGAGCACTTTTAAAAGTGAAATAATTTTTAGAATAAATACTGATATACGTTTTGAAAGTCAGTCAATACTACATTTAATTTTAAACAAATTTTTTCAAGGTTCATGTTTATTTTCTTCTTTTCGATAATTAAGGCTAATAAGTTGTTAATACCAACTTGGTGAACTGATCAATGCATCCTGTGAGCCTCACTTATTTCGAGCGCCTCAAACTAAAAACACTGGGGAAAAAAATTTATTTTTAATTATCAATTCAAAATGCAACTGCCCAATTACCAATTATGTTGCGATTATACTGAAACTTAATCAATCGAAAAAAAAAGTACCGCAAAAGGTGACCTAAACGAAATAGTAAGAAGACTAAACAAACAGTTAAACAAAATGCCCGACGTAGGCAAGATGATCAGAGTCACCCTTATAGCTATTAAAATCTGTTATGAGCACTGGAAATAAATATTTTGTTATCGTTATTAAATTTGATAATTTGATAAAGTTTTTTTTTTATTAAACCATGCAGTTGCTCAGGTTGAATTTGATGAGCTTTCCACGCTGCATATATAGGGACGCAAACGCTTTCGTTGATTTATGATTCTGTATAGTATACGTAATCTAGCGGGTTATTTCTCAGTTTAATAAAATTTCATCATACTACATCTTAGATCGTTTCGACTTGGTTTTCTTCGTGGAACTGCTCTGAGAAGGGGTTCTATTAATCAATTGTCTCGAATGTGTTCAAAGAAGAAAAATGGTTGTTTAAAATACTAGGTATATCTACATGAATTGAATTCAATTTTATAAAATTTATTTTATAAGTGCTCATAACTAAAAATAAGAATTTACACCAAATGTTCCTTCGTTGTTTGAGGCCAAATTATGCCAGCTCTTTAACAGTTCAGAACCGGAGACACATCCAAAGGGCTTTATTATAGCATACAGTCATCTTTAAATTCTTCCTAGATTATTTTATGGAGTTGTGGTATTAATTATAAAGTGAACAATTTGCTTATACCAAGCGTGAATTGAACAAAAAAACAAACAACATTATAAAATTTATTAAATTAACCAGATTCCTAATTAAAGTGCTGATAACAATCAGTAGTCTATAATGAATATAGGTAAATTTCGAGTCTCCCAAAAATTTCAATTTCCTTGTTGTGGTCATTATAAATACGAACACACTTGATTGTCCGCTCTTATGCAACAATTAACATAATGCGATATGCAATCAGTTTATTCAGTTTATTCAGATTCATATACATATAGCGCTACCTCTCGTGCTGCCACCTGACGGATCGGCATCTAGACGTGGGCCCGGTATTAACTACAAGGTCTACGCAGTGGGTAAGGTGTTGAAGTATGTCCTTTAGTCTGGTTAGTTGTAAAAGGTCGTGTGTCTGCCGTCACGAAAATTTGTTGTTTGTTTTGTTTTTGTCTTTGTTTTGAGACAAAACAAGAAAAGATACAACAAATCAAATTAGAAGAATCCTTCTACACGCGAATAGAATCTTCATATACTTGTAGCCTTCTTATGTTTGGGCAACCATCGAACCACACCAGTTGAAACCCCCTATCGATATTAAAGGAGGAGTGTCCATTTTGTAAATAAATAAAACAAGAGTGAACGAAGAAGAAGAAAAAGAAGAAGAAGAAGAGGAGGACCTCATCATCATACATCATCGTCCATCATCATTAAGAAGGATTTGAAAAATGTTGAACTTCTCGAGAGCTCTTGCTATAGATATAACACCCGAACTTGTAGATGCCATCTTTGGGGAATCCGAGGAAAATTTCGAATGGGCGCTAAATTCATTAGAAAATATAGTATCATTATCAAATGATTTAATACGACAAACGGGGAAGGATAAAAAAATTGATGATGAAGATTTCCAATGTTTGATCGATTTGAGTTATTATGATTCATCTATAAAAGAGATGATCTTGAAACGTATCGAAGATAATCATTTGAAAAAACCCATTTTGATACGAAGATTATTGAAAATGACTTATTGTTTCAAGAAAATCAACTTGATTGAATTTTTCAATTATAAATTAATTTTCCAAATACTAGGTAGCAAGTTTAATAACGTTGAAACTGAAATCTATTGTTTCAAATTATTATTAGTCATTCAATGTTGTTACCCCGATATTCTTCAAACTTGTTCAAAAATTGAATTTATTTCACAACAACAACGTTTAATTGATTTTTTCAATTCAAATATTAAATTAGATTTCACCAAGAATTTACCACTGTATCATAACTTGATTGAGTATTACCTCAATTTGTATTATTTAACCCCATATAAAGAAGATAAAGAATATATAAGTCAATATCTTATCGAATTAGCATTACTGAAAAATTTAAGAGATTATAAATTAAAAGATTATATAGTCTTGAACATTTTAATTAAAGTTGGTGATAATTACCAAGATGAAGATTATGAATTTTTCATCGCACCACTTTTTGAAAATACAATATCATATTTCTTATCACTACCCATTTATTATGCAAGTAATTCATCTTATGTCAATAAGGAGGAATTATTAAAATTACATTCAAGAAGAATTTTCCACATTGCTATTGCCAATGATGTTGACAGATTAATTCAAGGTGTTGATGTTGAATTAACCAAGTATGATGTCTTTGCCCATGCTATAATATGTTGTGATGTTGACTTGGTTATTTCCATTTATAGTAATCTTACTCAAATATTAATGTTACCAACAAGGCAACAAGTTGTTGTTTTTTACAACAAGATTCTGAAATTATTAGAAATCTTGTTCAATAAATTGAGAACTAAAAGTAAATTACCCAAGCACCAACGATTAATATTGGAAAGTTATCAAATACCGAAAATGGAAAGATTTGTATTTGGAATAATGTCATCATTATCAATATCAAATGAAAAATTATTTGACATAACAGAGACAATAGTGGAAGTGCTATTACAAGATACAACATTTTACGTTTCCAACATTGTACATATCTTGAATTGGATCAAATCCTTACTGAGTTTAAATCTTGTGGAATTATCAGTACAAACTTTCAGCAGATTAATGACAAATTTGAATGATTGCTTAGAGATCATACTTGATAAACAATTATCAACAAGGATAAAGACATGGGATTTAATAGAATCATTACAATTGATAAATCACATGATTTGTCAATATGATGATAATTTTGATTCAATATTTGTAAATAATATCAGTTTCAATGTTGAAATCACAAATATGATCAATATCACATTCAACAATATAAATAAAATCATACTGAAATTATCACCACCTAATAATAATAACAATAATAATAATAGTAATAACAATAATGAATTAATAATTTGTGATGAAACCAAAATTAAAAAACTGACATCTTCCTCTTCATCAAAGGATAAAGAGGCAATTGATACAAAGAGATATATCAAATACATCTTGGATATCAATGCATAATAATTGATATATATATATTTAATTAGGATGTAGAGATTGTCAATTCAGGTTAGGAGGGGTTCGATTTAAAATATGTTTTTATGTATGTCGCATTGTATAAAAATAATCTTTCAACTTTACATTCACAATTACAACATGTACATGATGATGTATCAATGATGATGTATCATGAAATTCAAATATGTATATAAATTCATTTTATAAAATCACAATAGTACTTAAATAGTGATGATAATTAGCAGTTGTTGTTGTAAACAAATGATAAAAACAATTCAGAAAAAAAAAAAATTAATAATAATAATAATATAATAATAATAATGATAAATCAGTAAAAAAAAAAGAATTGAGGAAATAAAACAAGTATATGTATACTGATATGATGATCATGATGGAATTGAAAAAACGCAAAGGAGGAAACATAATATAAATAACACATTAAAACGTTAATTTGAGATAAATAGCAACATGATAATAATAATAATAATAATAATAATGATGATAGTAAGTTATAATAGATATAATTTATTCAATTAATCAATTAATGGTTTTATATCTTGATTTTTAAATTTTGTTCCTTCAGCTTTTAATAAATCAAAAACTGGTAAATTCATACCATGAATCGAATCTATACGTTTGATTGGATTATAAACTAAAATCTTGTTCAATAATTCAGTTAATCCTGAATCATAATTATTTTTGAATATTTTCAGTAATGGTATAGATTTTATTGGTGGGAAAGTATGTTCCATATATTCTGGATTCATTTTACTTATATCCTCCAGTGTTGGTGTTCCCAATACTTTTATAATTTCCACCAATTGATCGATACCACTTTCACCTGGAAATAAAGGTTGACCTAAAATCATTTCAGCAATAACACAACCTGCTGACCAAATATCAATCTTTGTTGTATAATTTGTAGCTCCAAAAATCAATTCAGGTGCTCTATAATATCTTGAACAAATATATGAAACATTTGGCTCTTGTGGATTTAAAATTTTGGCAGATCCAAAATCACATAATTTTAAAACTCCAGTTTCCGGATTCACCAATAAATTTTGTGGTTTAATATCACGATGACATATACCTAATGAATGAATATATTCTAAAGATCTTAATAATTGATATGAATATAATTTGATTTCAAAAACTGGCATATACGTCTTTCTTTGTGTATAAAAATGGGATGCACTGTATAAGGTTTCTGGTACATAATCCAAAACTAAATTGAGATATAAATCAACATTTTCTGTTTGTTGATAAAAAAAATATTTTAAACCAACAACATTCTTATGATTCAAAATTTTCATTATTTGTAATTCTCTATTCTTAAAACGTTTATCTTGTAATACTCTTTTGATGGCTACTTCTTCATTTGATGGTGTTAGTATACTTTTGAAAACCATTCCAAATGACCCATGACCAGCCATTGAACATTGTTTATAGGTTATTGTTGTCTTCTCTCCAGTATGGCCATCTTCAACTTCTTGAGTGATGAAATCTGAATCATTATTGTTAGTCATTATTGTGTCTCTTACTATATTGTCTTCTTGATAATCTTAATAAAGTCTCTGTGTATAAATTATTCTATAATTGTGGGGCAATGATGCTTGATGGGATAAAAAATGCATTAAAAATGAAGATATACTGTCGATACAAGTCTCTCTTTAAACACAAACACTGGTAAATTTGATTCAATCTTGATGTTTCGCTTTAGTTAGTTAGTTTTTTTTTTTTTGTTGTTTTCAATTTGAATTCACAAAGCAGAAGTTGAAATAATAAAAAAAAAAAATCAAACACAGATGGGAAAAATGACAGGGAACGAAATGAGAGTGGAGTTGAGATTTGATGGTGGTTGTAGTTGTCTGATGTTATAACCTTTGCAATTGGATATGATTGAAATGATATAGATACAGCTGATTGTACAATGATGGTGACAGCAATACAATATAATACAATACAATACAATGCCGGAAGGAAAAAAAAAAGTGTGATGATGTTTTCTTTCTCTCTCTCACTCTCTCTGTTCTCCATCTTTTTTCTTCTCATTTCATCTTTTGCGTATCAAAATTTTCCTTTGCAAAGTGGGTCTTGCTGACACTGCGCGTGCAATGGCAGACACGCCGGATACACGACTGTTCTGGACCCCTTCCCCAGAAAAATTGCCAAACAGGAGACTTCTTAGATTATCATGAAGTTAGAAATTAAATTAGATAAATTGATAAATAAATACTCACCTGATGATATCGCTGAATCCATATTATTCTTATGCTCTTTTAATAGTCTATCCACTGGTCTGACCAATTTCTTCTTGATGGCACTATGTTGATGATGACGATTTTTTGCTTCACCCTTGTTATCTGAATTGTTACTACTTGTATTACTTAGTACTTTTTCGATACTGACACTGATATTACTCCTGATTCTGAAGAACTCTCTTTTGGATTTCTTAGGATGCTGTTGTTGATCTTCTGAAAGTTTGGAATTCTTCTTATTGTCTTTGATTTTTTTATTATTATTATCCTTCTTATCAGCGGCTAATTTATCATCCACTTTGATCTCCTTCTTTGTAGTGGTATAAATTGGGAAATTCTTGACAAGGTTGTGAATCTCCTTTTTGGATATAGCCAAGTCTTCAAAGTTCAAAGGTTGAAATACCCGCTCCTTCTTGGATGGTTTAACAGTTGATGTAAATAAAAGATCAGGAGTAAAATGATTTGTACTTTGAGAAGTACTCTTTGAAGGATTGCCGTTGGATATTAATGAAGTCACTTTGAACGATGATATCTGTTAATGAGTAAATTACCTTCCATGAAAGTCAATATGATACTATGACTTTATAAAAGACAATTTAGTTGATATGGTCAGCTTTCTTTGTTCGTTTTAAATGCTCAAGAGTTTATTATTATTCCCACAAAAAGTCCAAAAAAAATCAAAAAATTTCCCGAACAAAAAAAAAAAAAAAATCACTTTCAGTAGCAATTGGGCATATGCAGCAAATTTATTACGTATGTATTTATATCCTACAAACATCATTAGCAGAAAAAGGGTGATCGTAATGGGGAAGCTATTTGGTAAATAATGATCATTAGCTCAGGTTTATACTGACACAGTCGAATAGTGTTTCAACATCCTTGGGTAAGCGATCACTCTAGATGCACTCGGACGCAGGGAACCTTGTGCAAGCAACGCAAACAACCAACGATGTGTTGTTATATATGAATGTCCTAATATAATCTTTATACAAATCATCGAAGACTTTCAAATAAAAACAGACCATATATACGAGATGATCCTAACAGACGTGTGAAGGGTTCACAAAAAATTTGTATGACACTTTGTGAGACAGTTTTGAGTAAGGCGTCATCATCCTTCCCTATAAACTGTGGGGAAGTTTTTTCGTTTTTAAATACACGACTAAAAAGTGTTCCCTTCCTCCAACCCTATTTTTGTTTTTGCCCATTCTACAGAATCAGTGACATTGACACAAAGTGGGGGGAATCCCCCTCTGAATCAAACAAAACCTTAAATTTTGATATTTCCGCAATGTGACGACAAACCACCTCTTGTCCATCTCCATAGCGTGGAAACAAATTGCACTCGTTGGTTTTTTATCAACTCATAAAAGCGATAATAGCAGTGAAGAAAAAAAAAAGTTCTCTCAGAGTTTTCCCAAAAATTGCGATGGTGTGGGATTCTAAATGCTTTTGCAGGTCGAAATCCTCTGAAGAAATCCCGTACGATGCTGCCCTCATCTGAGTGGCATACCAATGAGAATGAATCATTGATACCTAAAACTGCCATCAAAGCAAAGCGATCACCAGCAGATGCATCTTTGTAATATTGAGAGAAACATCCTGCAATCTGAATTATTGCATGCCTAATAGACTGAGAAGCATCCCAGTTGACAAGATCGTTCCGCTTAACTTCGAATGTTTGTTTAAAAAAAAAAAAAAACGTTTCAGCGAGATTCAATAACTTAACTAAAATATGAAAGGTAACAGATTCCATTTTGTCAAGCACACTCTCAGTGATATTAACCTCGCAGTCACCTGAATACTTGCCGAAACTATCTTTGAAAAATTCATTCATGTTGAACGTCTCCTTCCTGGTAGAAAAACACAACACTCGATATAACATGATCGACAGCCCCATCAAAGTCAGAGTCAAGAAATGAATATCCCTTCGGAATAGCATCAGGCTGTTCCAAGATATCAGTCCGTTCAGCCTCACACTGGCGTTAGTAACCAATACGGTAAGTTATTGGACAATCACTCACCCTCGCAACTCCTTTAATCGGCATAGACAACTGAACGTGGGATATGAAAGTGTGAAAACATGCAGGCTCATCAGCTGCCTCAGTGAAACCTTTTTCAATGACCCCGTCAAAAGTTAACAAGACATTTAAAGGACAATAATCATCTCTGTAGTTATTTTTAGCATCTAGCACTTCTTCGCGGTTGGTCCCAAAATCCGCGGAGGACCAAGTATACAAATAAAACTTCCTTTTGGATTTGGTGTGAGTTCTTTTTTTTTCATTTTTGTTTTTTTTTTTTACAAGCGAAGCGTTTTTATTGATATTATTGTTACTGTCTGTCTATAAACCGATTTTAAGTAAATGTAACCTCTAATGCTAAACCCCATAACGTGAATCTGAATTCTTTTCCCATTTCCATTAGATAGTCTCAACTGTAGCTCATATACCAATGTAGTAAAGTGTATTGCTGAATATTTAATCCCAAATGATTTATTCTCGTATTCCAACCCTCTCTGAAGTGATTCTATGTTGTGGCTCTCTTTTAATCGCATTGCCGCATCTATAGTTCTATCAAATAAAACAAATTTAATAAATAATCAGTCTGTATTTGTACGATTATGCAGTGCAGCAGCAAAAGCTGGAAGAAAGATGACATGACGAAGCACTCTGAAGAATAGTTGGAATGACGAAAGGACCATTGAAATAAACTTTGGAAGTGGACGCTCAATATTTGAAATTTCTGTACCACCAACCTGCAAAGTCCAATGAAATTTTTGAACTCCAACTTTAGTAGTTGAAATCGTTTGACCGTTGTTCAAAATATAAAATATATAATAAATAAATTTAAATATTTTTCAAATGAAAGTGATGAAGATGCACGTTCTTTTAACTAAAGGTGAGTTGCTCCCTCTTACACTCGGGGAATCCAATGAGGCTGTCTTGAAATATCTTCACCTGTTCTTGATGTCAAGGCAACAAATATTCTCCGAGCTTGAACTGAGATTTACATCTCGATCAGCAATTTACCAACGAAACATATCGGACTAAAATATGTGTAGCAATCTTCTGATCAAACTAAGGATAGTGAAATCCACACCAGGGCTTGTATATAAACAAAGAAGTGGATTAAGCCTCAAAGAGTTGAAAATTCTTTGACCAGAGTGCCGTTTACCCAAATTTTGGGTTTTTATTGGCTCTCAGGGTATGTTGAACTTTTAGTTTATCCCGTTATATTGAAAAGGTCTTGTAGTGTAGTGGTTCATCACGTTTCGTTTACACCGAGAAGATCGTGGGTTCGAACCCCACCTGGGCCATTCAATATTTTCTTTTTTTCTTGAATGTTTTTTTATAGTTTTTTTTTTAATTTTTTTATTTTCAGTACAAACTAAGATATACAAAAAGCTAATCAACTATCGCGGATTCTGTGAAGCTTGCGTGTGTAAATTGATATCTTCAGACATCAGCTGAATTTGTAATATCATCAATACCTTCTTTCAACACTTTGACATGCTCCCAAAATTCTCTTTCTATTTCATCAACAGCATTATACCTTTTTAGTACTGTCCGTATTGTATCATTTCTTCCAAAAGTAGTCTGATCAACTGGGAATGCATTTTTGAAGCAGAAGGGACAAGTACCATGGGATCTAGCAAGCCATTGTTGACAGCAAATTGGATGAAAATAGTGTCCACACGATGGTAACACGTAAACTGCATCCATTGTTTTAAATTCATCCCTACAAACAATACATTCGTTGTTGAAACTGGAAATGATGGATTGCGTTGTTTCCGTTCTCTCTAAATTCGCATCTTCAAAGTAATCTATGAAATTTTCACAGGAGGAATACCGATCAATCATTTTCAACAGGTTTGTCTTGTCTTTTATAAAAGCAAGATATTCCAGTCCAATACTACCAGAAACCCCTGGTGAGAAAAAATGGTTCTCTTGATACAAAACTTTCAATATTGCAACCGTTCTCAAGGGAAAAGAAACAACAAAGCGACTTGCAGATTCGCCTTTCAAATTAGTCAGTCTTTGATCCATTTCTTCTGTTGAGGATCCATAATGCCTTTTATAAAAAGCCATATTTCTTCCTTCAGTTTTCGAGGTCTCAGTATCTGAAGGTTCAGCTTCTTCCAATTCACCAACTACCAGTACCAGAGCATCTAGATTCTCACCCAAATTCACCAGTGGGGGAGCACGCTGGTCTTCAGCAGCTTCTCTTTTTTTGCGTCTATCTTCTTTTATATTCTTAAAAAGGAAATACAAAATGAGGAGAAGAAAGACAGTGAAGGGGGCCGCCAGATAATTATATTTATTCTCGTCATCCCTTTTGATAAGTATTCGTGAATCGTTCAATGTACGCGTTTTTAAATAAACGCTTGTTTCACCTAAGTCATTATATGTGCCCAGTTCTTTGTCAAAAACTTCCAGTATCCCTCCGTCGTTCCAAGTTTTCTCAATTGGAAGGGAATAACAAACGTTCACCAATAATGGTACCAATATTGTCACAAAAGCAAGATTTCTTTTCATGATGACCTGTAGTTTGCAGTTTGTCCTTTTTATCGAGAATGAAGGAAAGGGTGCTGAATCTTATATAAATTCATGAAGTTTGCAAGGCTTTCCCTAACTTTATTCTGCTACTAGTTCACTCGGAGATATTACCTGTTGTGGAGGAAACTTGTCATCGAACACCAAAGCTTATCAAAGTGTACATGACGTCAAACCTATTCTTTTATCATTTTTTACTACAAGAAATTCGCATTACCCTTAATGAACAACAATGACTGCTTTAATGGATGCATATGAGTTGATGATTTATAGAAAGGAAAAAAAAAACTGCATTGAGAGTATGCAAATGGGAGAACTTTTTCAAAGATGCTTCCAGTGACTTTCACCCCAGGATGAGGGGCAAGCTATTCTAGGCTCTACACGTTTACCTTGTTAAACCAATACATTTGTCTTGAGCTTCTCCTTATCACTACACTTTTGATATTTCGTTTGATAAGTGTCGACAACGCATATATCGTCATCCGGAGTTAAACTGCAAAAAATGTTCTGTTGATAATTACAATGTATTTATTATGCTGCAATACAATACATGACTAGCGCTGTAC
>JAJLSN010000342.1:0-24375 GCA_030567655.1 Nakazawaea ernobii | reverse complement strand
TTTCGGGCAATGTTAAGGAAAATCGAATGACGAAAGATCTTTTCACAAGGCATTGTTAGAGATCTTCCTCCCTTCCATATAAAAACTTAACAGGGCCGTTTAAATGCCGGTGTCAACCCAATCTGACTATTAGCATACTGTGGACTACTTTGTTCTATATGATCACGTGTAGTTGACCACGAACCTGGATAGTTCAATACATATGTTGGTTTAGCATCCATTGATATTTGGAACTAGGTTGTAGATAAATAGTTGACAATAAACAAAAAAAATTCTTTTCGCTTGTAAAAAAAAAAAAACAGTCAAAGATCAAAGTCAAGAAATGGTTTACATGTAAAAGATAAATTCATACCAAATGGAACATCATATCCCACATTTACCATCCAATACGAGGAACAACATCAGCTCCTGGATTGAGCTCACCACAGCTCATGATTCCTTACCGGATCCTATGGAGTTGGATGGAAACACATCAATCGCAGCCACTTCTTTATCATCTCGCCCTACACTCTCGATAAGTACTTATAGACCTTCAAATCGTTCAAATGTTGAGAGCAGGAAGAAGAAACAATCCAACTCACACCCAAGGAAACCTGATCAAGGTCATCTGGACTATAGCAAACTCATTCGTTCTTATCGCAACTCCGCAGCTCCTCCTGTTTCTCCAAACAGACCTGAAATTCATCCGAGCATCAAGGAAGCTTTATTAGAGCATCAAAGTAATTTTTACGATTATACTGGGTCCGGTAAAGAGTCAAAGATTAAAATCAATCTCAATACAAATGAGCCCGATAAACTGGCCGCTTTGAATGAAATCACCACCAAATTTTATGCTGCATATAAAGCGTTCGTCAATAAATCCCCATCCACGGGTAATACCAATTACACAATGGATGAAGTTTATATCGGCTCACATTCACAATCAGAAGATTTACTTCTAAATTTCAGTTCTTCCATCAAGAATAGAGAACGTTCCGCCATCAAAGCTTACATCTTGAGGCAAAGCTACGACCACTGCATCCTAACGTGCTTAGACAAACAGTATGATCATTTAATTGTTCTACAATTGCAAGCTGCCCCGATGGAATTTTTAAGTGCTGATGGTGCACTCAAATCTTTGCTCACTTCTAAAGATCATTTATTAATAAGATCGACTCCAGAGTACCCAAAAAATCACTTTCTTGCTGCAGATTTAAATTTTGTCAAATGCCAATATTTGATCGCATTTGGTGACAAGATGATCCCTCATAGGCACTCTTCTTTCCCCAAAACTATGACATTTCGAATTCTCCACAGCGATGCGTTTTATTGCAGTTTCTGTTTGAGCATGCATCACACTAGAACAAAATGTCCATCCGCTCCAAGATGTTCCCGTTGCGGAAACACTTCACATGATCCTCGATTTTGTAAGGCATAATGCAACACCCGTCAAAAACGGAACATAATTGGAACTCTTTTATTTGGTATACTCACCCTCCAACACAAACAGGATCAATTTGATTTTTCTTCTTGAACTGACAAAGTCATAGAGCGAAAATGAGGGTCCGTCCCAACTATGATGAAAAGCGTGCTCCACTTACTCAAAGCAGTTTTTACACTTTTTGAAAACAGAATTCTGCACCGATGAACACTTCATGCTACGCAATATTTCACTGATTCAAGATTATACGAGCTGATTTCAAACAACCAGTGAATATCCTTTTAGACTTTATTTCAATTTGATCCGTCTTATTTATCTCATTTTCTTTCATTATGCATTAGTATACTTATTTATTTTAAAGCCTACATTGCAAGTCTACATAAAATTTTAGTTGCACAGCCATCTCTATACAGCGAAGCTTTGATCTAACTAATCACGTTTCCTGTTCCATTGTGATCTACGTATATATATAAATGCATTTTTCTCGCTCGATATGAGTTGAAGTGTATCAAAATTTGTGCTGTAAAAGTCAGGGAAAGTTCGGACCGTGGCATCCTCTGTTTGTACCTTTAAAGACCCAGATGGTGCTGAAACCGCCACTTAGAGAAGGGTGTTCAGAGAAGCGTACATCTCTTGTTATTTGGTGAAGAATCTCGAATCTTGATAAATCAAGCGAAGAACCGCACTTGGCCATATATATTCCACAGTTTTTCAGACAACTTTATTTGTCGGTGGAGAAAATTACATAATACTTTTTTTTTGTATATAATTGCTGAAAATCACTTTCCTCAAATCCACTTTATATTATTAATTACTAAAAGTTTACGTTAAAATGCTTTCAAGATTGTCTCTTTCAAGAGCTTCCAGATTAATCGTCCCAGCTGCTGTTGCTGCTGCTGCAATTGGCTCTGCCTACCATTTTTCAGGTCCATCATTACTCAATGACACTCAAAAAACCTTGAAAGGTAATGACGAATGGATTGACTTGAAACTTAAAAAAACCGAAAGACTTTCCGCCGATACCCAAAGATATTTCTTTGAGTTGCCTTCCCCAGATCATGTTAGTGGTTTGATCATTGCTTCATGTGTTATGGCCAAGTATGTCACTGAAAAGGGTAACAATGTCATTAGACCATACACTCCTGTTTCAGATATCAACGAAAAGGGTGAAATTGAATTTGTCATTAAGACTTACCCTGAAGGTAAGATGGGTAACCATATTAAGAACTTGAACATTGGTGACACTTTGGCATTCAAAGGTCCAAATGTCAAATGGAAATGGGAACCAAATTCTTTCAAAGAGATTGTCTTAATCGGTGGTGGTAGTGGTATCACACCATTATACCAATTGGTTCAAGGGGTCACCAACAACCCAGAAGACAAGACTAAAATCAAGTTATTCTACGGTAACAAAACTCCTGAAGATATCTTGATCAAGAAAGAATTAGACGCTCTCGCCTCAAAATTCCCAGATCAATTCAAAATCACTTATTTCCTTGACACTCCTCCAAAGGATTGGACTGGAAAGACTGGTTTTATTAGCAAAGAGTTTTTGCAAGAACAATTGCCACCTCCTTCTGAAAAAGGTTTAAAGATTTTCGTTTGTGGTCCTCCACCTTTGTACAATGATATCTCAGGTAACAAGAAAAGTCCTCAAGACCAAGGTGAATTAACTGGTGCTTTAGCTGATTTGGGTTACTCAAAGGAACATGTTTTCAAATTTTAAAAAACTTGTGTTTTTGTAGCAACAAATTTGTTTATATATTCAATAAAGTTTATACAATTGACCTACTACCGATCAACTAACATTACATTGCATCGCACCCCTACAGAGGAGAGGAGCCATTGACCCTTTAATGATGAAGCATTTCCTATTATACTCCGTTCCTTTCTTTCCTTTACGTAAAGACAAAACATTAAAAAACCCAAAAAAAAATTAATGTGAAAATTTATCTCTCTTTACTTTCTGGTCTAAATTCCAATGAAAGCTAATACTAATAAACTTAGAATAGCCATAGAGGGTTGTTGTCATGGGGAGCTTGATAAGGTGTATAAAGCCTTGAATGAAACCACTGTGAAATTGGGCATGCCTTTGCCTGACTTGCTTGTGATATGTGGAGATTTTCAGTCTATTAGAAACAAACATGATTTAAAATGTATTTCGATACCTCCAAAATATCAAAAGCTAGGAGATTTTGCCGACTACTATACTGGGAGAAAAGAAGCACCACTTTTGACGGTGTTTATAGGAGGTAATCACGAGGCTTCAAACTATTTGGACGAGGTGAAATATGGTGGTTGGGTAGCACCGAAAATTTATTTTCTTGGCCATTCAGGGGTTATATGGTATAAAGGAGTACGTATCAGTGGAATATCCGGTATTTGGAATCCATCAGATTTTAACAAACCCAGAAATGAGATACTGCCATACAAAGAGCAAGGATTTGTGAAATCTGCATACCATGTAAGGAAAATGGATTTTTTCAAGCAGTATCTTATACGACATCCTATGTCAGTTATGATCTCGCATGACTGGCCTAAAGACATTGTTCATCATGGGAATATAAAATGGCTTTTAAAAAACAAGCCTTTTTTCAAAAAAGATATAGAGACGGGAAGATTAGGATCTGAAGTCAACAAAGTGCTTTTGAATAAATTGAAGCCAATGAATTGGTTCAGTGCTCATTTACACGTGAGGTTCACTGCTTTAGTAGAACACAAGCCAGAGGCTACTCATAAGAGAAAGAAAAGTTTAGATGCTGAAAGCGATGCGAAAAAACTCAAGATGGGTACTAATAAAGATGAAATAGATATATCGCTATCGAGTGACGAAGAATCTGAAGCTGATGTCCATGAACCCCAAGCTGTTGATACCATTCAAGTGACCAACGAGATTGAACTTAACCTCGATTCACCTGAGGCTGAATCTGAAGAAGAAATACCCACGTATGAAAAAGAGACCGATGAGGCTGATGTAAAACCGTCACAAAATGTGGTTGAAGCTGTTAATATCCCCACATTCGAGCCTATGGTTTCGAATGGATCACTTTCTGCAGAAAATTTGTCCACTGAATTTTTAGCCTTGGATAAATGCTTACCAAGAAGAAAATTTCTTGAAATCAAACATGTTCCAATCACTTCAACACAGCACCCTTCGTTTTTCAATGACGTGTTATACCACGATAGGGAGTATGTGGCAATCACTCGAGTGGTACAGAATAGCTTTATAAAGGCCGAATTCTACCAGAAGCTCTTCAAATTTGAAAAAATATTCGATTTGGATGAAGACGTCAGAATGGGGCTTGAGAGAGAAATCGATTTGGAACTTTCAAAATTAGATGCTGTTGACGACAAAGAGTTTGAAATCAAACCAGAGGACTTTGTTATGACAGCTCCGGTCGACTCTGCTAAATTGAAAAGCTATTCGAATTCACAAACAGCTGCCTTTGAGAGAAAGTTTGGTTTATAATTAAGTAGTGATTCAAAAGTAGTGTAATGTATATCATTAATCATCATTTTCTTTAATGGTTTTTTCTGTTTTTGTTTAAAATTTGCCTCCCAATTTGAAGCGACACACTTCATAGGATCAGAATCAAATTGTTTTTGTGGATTTATTGTTACCTTTGATATACGATTCAATTGAATAATAACTATTCACAGGTGAATTGAATTCGAAAAGAATCTCAACAACAACAAGAACAACATCAATAGTAATAAATCATGCCACCAAAAGAGGATTGGGAGAAATATAAGGCACCAGTAGAAGATGAAGATAAACCAGAAGAAAAAATCAAACCTCTTTCCGAAGGTGACATTCAAGTTTTGAAGACTTATGGTGCTGCCCCATACGGGTCATCATTGAAGAAAATTGAAAAAGATTTAAATGACATTGAAAATAGAATAAAAGAGAAAGTTGGTGTGGAAGAAAGTGATACAGGATTAGCGCCATCTTCTTTATGGGATGTACTGGCAGACAAACAAAGAATGTCCGAAGAGCAACCATTACAAGTTGCCAGATGCACAAAGATCATAAAAAGTGCTGAAGACGACTCAGATGAAAAATCAAAATACGTGATAAATATCAAACAAATTGCCAAGTTTGTAGTAGGTTTGGGTGAGAAGGTGTCACCAACGGATATTGAAGAAGGAATGAGAGTTGGTGTTGATAGAACGAAATATGAAATACAATTGCCATTGCCACCAAGAATTGACCCATCTGTCACGATGATGACAGTTGAAGAAAAACCTGATGTCACATATACAGACGTTGGTGGTTGCAAAGAACAAATCGAGAAATTGAGAGAAGTTGTTGAATTACCATTGTTGTCTCCAGAAAGGTTTGTCAAATTGGGTATCGACCCTCCAAAGGGTATCTTGTTGTATGGTCCTCCAGGTACTGGTAAAACTTTGTGTGCTAGAGCAGTAGCCAACAGAACTGATGCCACATTCATCAGAGTCATCGGATCAGAGTTGGTACAAAAGTACGTTGGTGAAGGTGCCAGAATGGTTAGAGATTTGTTTGAGATGGCAAGAACTAAAAAGGCTTGTATTATATTTTTCGATGAAGTTGATGCCATTGGTGGAGCTAGATTCGATGATGGTGCCGGTGGTGACAATGAAGTTCAAAGAACCATGTTGGAGTTGATCACACAATTGGATGGTTTCGACCCAAGAGGTAATATAAAAGTTACGTTTGCAACAAACAGACCTAATACTTTAGATCCAGCTTTATTAAGACCTGGAAGAATCGATAGAAAAGTTGAATTCTCATTACCTGACTTGGAAGGTCGTGCTAATATATTTAGAATTCATTCAAAATCAATGTCTGTTGAAAGAGATATCAGATGGGAATTGATATCCAGATTGTGTCCAAATTCTACAGGTGCAGAATTGAGATCTGTTTGTACAGAAGCTGGTATGTTTGCAATTAGGGCAAGAAGAAAGGTTGCATCAGAGAAGGATTTCTTAGCTGCTGTTGAGAAAGTCATCAAAGGTAATATGAAGTTCAGTTCAACTAGTAGGTATATGCAATATAATTAGATTCAATTACAAATTTTACCCTCATCTATTATTTATCGTTTTCAACGTTATATGCGTTTTAATTTTTAAGCAAATGCCTACTTTATTGTATTTCGAAAAATTATTCATTCCCACCAACTGACACAACCCATACCGTCAGTTTGACAACTGGCAATTATCGCATATGGAGGAACTCTACCTTTGTTGTCATCCCCATTTTCTTCTCCATCTTCTTTCTTTTCATTCATACTTGTCACTTCATTATTAGGTCCAGCTGGTTTGGTGTTTGTGAAAATTTCCTCTTCTATTCTAAAATTGATTTTCTCATTAACATCAAGATATAAACTTGTCTCTTCATCGGGACTCCAAATCCAAGCATTTTCCTGGTCAGAAAATTTAGAGTTCTCAAAAAGATAAGCCTTCGGTATAAAAATATCGTTGAAGAATTCCAATTTTACTTTGATCCCTTCTGCGGTACATTTCTCTATCCAACCAGATAACACCTCTCCAACAAAAGGCTTCCATACTACACATCTGAATTTCACCTTTATGTATGAGGACCCATCCCCTGGCCTCAACAAACCATCTTCTATTGACGAAATATCCCATATTGTCACGACCAATCCGAGCTTCAGGATCACCTTGTTTGCATATTTTATATTGAGCTCGTTCAATACCGCTTTCTTGATTGGAACATTGAAAGCGTTTGGAGGTATACTGATCAAATCAGATATTATTGAAAGTTGAAACATATGAGCGAGTGGAAACCAAGTGTTTGTTTTGATAGTCAAATCACAATGTGGGATGAAGGGCTTGCTGCTTTATGGACAGGTCTGAATTATCAAAGGTGTACTGTAAAATGAGAGTTTACCACTGAGCTCTTCTCTAATTTGATCTAGTGTAAAAAAAAAAAAATTTTTTTACAAAGCTCTATTTTCGATTTTTATATAAAGTATTACAAACATGATAGAAATCTCATTTGAAAGTTACGAGAGTTTATTGAAATATTTTGTATACAAATAACCTTCTCTACCAGTTTTCTAATTTCACCAACAATTGCGCACCTTTGTTATTCTCTCCTGCTTCAGCTTTTACAATTTTCTTGAGTTCTTTGATTGACTTCAAGAACTCTTTCAGGGTCTTGTCCTTTGAACCTTCTGCCTTAACACATTCGTACAATGCAACTACAACAAATGAACCTTCGGATTTGATCCATGTCTTCAAAGCAATCTCGATCGCATCTTCACCGAAGAGTCCATCAATTAATTTTAAAGCGAATGGGAAGCCTAATTGACAACTATCATCGACTTTGACAATTTTCTTCTCTGTTGCGTTCCAACGACCACCCTGTATCAAAGTTCTCAACAATCTCGATGAAAACGGCTTATGAATTAAATGCTTTTCGTCTGAAATTGGTCCCTTGAATGACTCAACTATTGTTGCAAGAGCGGCTTCACGTTGATCACTTTCGATTTTTTCATTTAACAAAACTTCACCAACAAATTGAGATCCAATATTTTCACCCATTATCTCAAATGGATGTTCAATGACACTCGTGAAAAACAATGGCAGGAATGATTTTAAAAGTTCAAGTCTTCTTTGTTCTTGATCCTTCTTGGATGTCAATTTAGACATTTCAACGTAGGATAACAACTCTTTCTTGACAGATGGGGAGAAAAAATGAGGATCTAATCCATTTAATAAGTAAATAAGTGGACGTCTCGAGAACTTGTCTATGACTAATTCATGCATTATTGGTGAAAATTCATTTGTAAAGGATTTAGAAACCAAGACTGTGTCATCAACGGTCATGAAAATGGTGGTCAAGACGATATTACCGTAGTCATTTTTGATCAATGCAACGGCATGAGCTTTCAAAGATTTTAATATTTGTTTTCTTTCTTTAGCATTTGCTTTAGCAATTAATGTACAGGCAACTTCACAACCTTCTTGTGTATGAACAAGTTCGGCAAATTGTTCATGCAACAATTCAATGAGCTCACTTACTTGTTTTCCATCGATTATTTTAACATATTCTCTCATGGCGGCATGCAATATTTGAAATCCAGTTGAGCCTTTCTCAACTGAAGCCGTTATGGTACCAATCAAGTTTCTTGAGATCAAACTTTTCTTTTCTTCTGATTCAATGGAAATTTCCTCGATTGTCTTTCCCTCACCGGCATCCTTGAAAACGGCATACTCAGCTCCCCAAAATTCTCTTATCATTTGCTTTTTTTGCTTTGCAGTGGAGTATAAAACATACAAATCTTCAACGACATAAGCACCTTCCCTGTGTCTCATCAATTTTCTTAATTTTCCATGTAACTCGTTGAGAATTGATTCTCTGGACTCTTTGGAGCCGTAGTGCAATAATTTAACTAAAAGGTATTTACCATAAGCGCTGGTAGCTAACGGATAAAAACTTCCTTTCAATGATTTTGTGATAGCTTCTCTTCTCTCCTTTGGTGAATATTTAACAAGTGTTTGTACGACTCTTGAAGCATCATGCTTCATGACTAAATCTTTGATGATATCCTTTGAGAGATCCCATATTTCATTCGCCAATTTCTCTCTTCTCTCCTTTGGCATAGGAGGATTTTTAACTCTCAATTTTTCCCAAATGGCCTTGATATTTTGGACTTCTGAACCTGCTCTTCTTTGAAGTTTTCTTTCAGCTAAAAGTTTCTTCTGCTCTGCATGTTGTTCCTTGGAGGTATGTTTACCAGCCTCAGATGTAGTATTTATAGGTTCCCCGTCTTCGCCGGCTTCTTCATCTTGATCCAACTCATCTTCTGAAGCTGAATCTTTTCTATCCAATTCGTCTAACTCATCTACTTCAGATTCGTCATCTTGCACTTCTTCAGATGCACTAGATTCCAAATCGGATTCCTCTTCACTTTCTGAAGACTCGCTCTCAGATGACTGCACAGGTTTGGCCTCTGCACCATTAGTCTTTGATTTCTTCAAAGTTTCTGTCTTCAAACTTTTAGAAGTACGCTTTACTCCTCTAACTGTAGCTGCAACCATTATGCTCGATATTCGTAGTACTATTACAGTTATCTCTTCACAAGATTAAGAAGTGAAAATTTTATTTTTTCTTTTATAAAAAATTTTTTTTTCTCATCTCGAAATAGTCGTCCAAGATGAATCAATTACATACACTATACAAGCATCTAATTCAACAAATCACTTGCTGCAGCTCCTGATCTTCAAAACTGGTGTCCGCTACAAGCACTGTGGGTGGCTTGAAGAACCGCAATGCCAAACTACTTAATACGACACTGATACTACTAGCAGCCATAGCTGCACTGGCCCAAACCGGATTTAATCGTGAATTACGATAAGGGTAGATAACACCCGCAGATATTGGAATTCCAATAGCATTATAGACAATTGCCCAGCCAAAGTTGAATCTGATTCTCCGAAACACTGCTCTTGAAAGCGAAAACAAGTTCAAAAGTGAAATCAAAGGGAATTTTGGAGCCAATAACACGAAATCTGATGATGTTAGCGCGAGATCTGAACCTGAAGCTAATGCAACACCAATATCAGCAGCAGCCAAAGCCGGGGCATCGTTGATACCATCGCCAATCATGGCTACAATCGCTCTTTTGAACTTCCCTTCCGATTTGCTGGAGTAGAAAGTTTTTTGTATCCATTCAATTTTCAGTGCTTTCTGATGTGGTAAGACTTCAGCAACAACATTAGATATTCCTAGTTGTTTGGCAATGGCGGTTGCCGTGACATGGTTGTCACCACTTATCATCCAACAAGTAATATTTTGTTTCTGTAGCAGAGCAATAACACTCTTTGCCTCTGGCCTTATTTGGTCTCTAGCAGCCATCATTAAAACAGGAACATACTTAGTGTTTTCGAACAAAGAGGAGCATTTAATCGCTACCAATACAACACTTTTCCCCTGTTCTTTCCAGTTGGATAAAACAATTTGTTGCTCTGGCGAAAGTTTTAAGGCATCATTATCAGTAAGAAGTTTTTCATTCCCTAGTAAAGCGCTCTCTGGCTTGTAGTTTGTCCAATTCTCGTCATCATTCTCATCGAGCAGAACGTTTCCTTTCAATCCTTTCCCTGATATTTCCTCTACTTCAGGCACACAGTTTCTTGTCATTTTGATACCATTTTTTTGACAATAGTCCAAGGCGAAGTTTTTGACAGCAATAGCTAGTGGGTGCCTTGATGATAACTCCATATCTCTTGCAATTTGAAAAGACATTTTTTCCACGGTGAGATCACCTTTTGAATTTAAAATTGCAAAATCTGTCACTCTAGGATTGCCGCCTAAAGTCAATGTACCAGTTTTATCAAAACAAACAACGTTGACTCTTGCTCCTTCTTGAAAAGCGGCACCTCCTCCTCTAGCCAATATCCCAAACTTAGCAGCTAATCCTGAACCAACAAAAAGAGCAGTTGGTGCAGCCAATCCTATTCCACATGGACACGCAACAACAAATACGGCTATAGAAAATTCCATTGACCATACACACCAACCACCAATATCTATATCTAAGTAACTTGCCGGCAATTTGTTTCCATAACCCAATCCTAACCAAACTATCCAAGTGATAACAGCTAAAAGACAAATGATTGGAACAAAGACGCCTGTTAATGAATCAGCTGTTCTTTCAATTGGAGCACGCTTCATCTGTCCATCACGAACAGCTCCCACTATTTGGTCGATCAATGAATTACCATCTAATGCCGAGATCTTACAAACAACAGAACTGGTGCCGGTGTTAACAGTACCTGCAAATATTTGCTCACCTGCAGAATGATTGACAGGCACCGACTCACCAGTCAATGCACTCTCATCGAATTGGGACTCACCCTTAACTATAATAGCATCTGCTGCAGGAGATTCACCCAGTGCAACTCTAATACAATCACCAACTTCGAGCATCTCCAAGCTAATTTCTTTGTCGTTTCCGTACTCCAGCTGTTGATCACTGTCGGGTAGCTTTTCGACAAAGTGTGCTGTGTTTGACTTCATATCACCCAACCTCCTGACAGCGTCGGCAGTTTTACTCTTAGAAAAAGCCTCCAATAACCTTCCTATCAACAAGAAGAAAGTAAGGAAAACCACTGAATCGAAATATGTCGTAGAATATCCTTCACTTTGCTGCTCAGAAAGTGCAGACAATATAAGCAACGCAAGACTAGCAAAATAAGCAACAGTTGTACCTAAGCACATCAACAAGCTCATTGAACCAAATTTAAAAAGACGTCTTCTCCATGGCACATTTGCCTTCCATAATTTTTTGATTTCTGTCACAGCTTTTACGTGAAAAATGTCATCGGCGAAGATGTAGACTGGTGTTGACAATATAAATAACAGCCAGACGGCTCTCGACACATTACCTACCCACATTGGTCTCATAAACCACATCCGGAGAGAGTGGTGTTTAGGAAGCAATGACATACAGACAATCCCAATAATGAACGTTGGAATTGCCACAACTGTTGATAATACCAATCTTTTTAACACTTTCATCGTTTCCTTGTAGGCTATCTTTTTTAAATGTTCTTCTAGACTCACCAGTTTTATAATCTGAACCTCAAATTTAGGGGACAACTGATCTATTCCGTGTAATATTTCTCTGATTGTTAGATCAGGGGGCGATGGCACATATGTGAACCTTACAAAAGGATGCAGCAATGTAATAGGGTCATTAACTATGACACTTTCACCAAACTTAGACAAATAGGAGTTGATCTCTTCAGGGCAGTGTTCACAGTGCATCCCATCGATCTTCAAATTAACACTTCTTGAACTGACTTTTTTCGTAGCATGATTGATTTCAGATACTTCAACTAGTTCAAAGTCATACCCGATATCCTCAATTGTCTCTTTCAATTTGTCTAAATCTTGCTTCAGACTAGAATCTAAGATGAACATTCCACTTTTAGAAACAGCATTCACAGCTGACTCCACAACAAATGGTAACTCGCTCACCAGGGAGTTAACCGCGGAGGAACAGGCTGCGCATGTCATTCCACCAATTGCAGCTGTAACCTTGTATTTCCTTGACCTCTCGATAGGTAATAATTCAATCAAAGTCGGAAAAAATCCTGAATTTCTCACTCTTGAAATGATGGTATTGATGATCTGTTTGTTAGGAATAATGATCACTGCAGTGTTAGAGTCAGACAAAACTGATACAGATTCGTCACTTCGCAGTACTTTCAGCTCTGAAAGTGCCTCTTGGATAGCATCTTGAATGGTAGTTTCATCTTCAAGACTTGACATTCCACTTATGGCGAGAACCGCTCTGTATTCCATGCGCTCACCAACTACAAGCTCATAAGATTCATTTTCGGACTCCACAATGGTATCTTGGTCACTTCCCGTAGAAGAGGTGAATACCTTTCTAAAAATTGAGCGTTTGGACGATTCCTGCAGAAGCTGTTCCTGATTTTCTTGGCAGAAAGAGCAATGTTCGACATGAGTCTTGTGTCTTTTGCCTTCTTCAACCTTGTTCTTCGTCTTATGAATAGCTTTGTAGAACGGATTCCAGAATCTGCGAGTTTGAGGTTCGTCTGTCTCCAAGTCACTTGACATTACGTTGAATCCAGCATCCTCCAATGAAGAAATGATCATCTTCTCATTTTGACAAAGGGAGCCGCTAGGGCCTACCAATACCAAGCTATCTTCAACTAATAGCAATGACACTCTAGGTAATTCAACGTGATTAGAATTATCAGCATCGGTAGTATTTGTATGCACCTCCGATAGATCTTCATTCACTTTGAACATGGTGGCTATCACCTCTTTGATTGAGTTAGCACAACTCTGGCAATGAACGTTGCCCAATGTTATTCTTAAGGTATCCATGACCCTAAAATTTTACACCCGTTGAAATCTAAACTCATGCAGTGATTTAGCCGTTCTTATATATTCGAATTGAGAGGTTTTTGCCAGAAGTGCGTTCAAACTTTATCGCTAAAAGAAACAAAAGAAAAAAATTTATCTAAAAAGCAGATTTGTAGATGATCACTCCATTAGTCAGGTTTAGTTCCAGTACATTTTACTAAGAATACCTTGTGGCTTGAGGTTTTGAAGGCAGTCAGCTCTTAATCAAAATGGCCAACAAATCTAGACCTAAGAAGACTAGAGGGCTCCGTTATAGAAAATATGTTTATGGCGTGAATCCTGAGAAGGACGATGATGACGATGAAGAAGAAGAAGAGGAACCAGAAGTTGACACTGAGGCTCTCAGTAGTTTGAGTGTCGATAGTACCACTAAGGGTGATTTTCCGCTTGTCATTTCCCAGCGGGATCATTATAAATTGCCCTTAGAACTAATATTTAAAATTATATCAGATAATTTGGAAGTCAAGCCCAAATTTCTTAGAATCAATCGAAGTCTATTTTATATGCTTGCACCACTTGTTTATGCAGATCCATTTCTATCAAGTCACAATTTTTTCAAATTCGTGGATACCTTGTCTGCATCTTCTAAAAAGAAGTTTTACGGTTCGTTGATCAAATCATTAAATTTGAGCAACATTGTTCAAAGCGGCAAAAACTCATTTATTTCCAGGTTATTGAGACGTTCAGCACCAACATTGGAGACATTTGTGGCTCCCCAGACAAGTTTTGGTTATTCTCCCTTGGTTAGTTTACGTGCCTGTCATAAACTCAAAACTTTGGATTTGGGGTTGGTGTCTGAAACAGTGAATCTTTCAGAATTATTTGTTAGCATGAAAAATTGTCCAGACTTGGAGAAGCTTTCATTTCCAAGATCTTCAGTTGAATGCAAGAATTACGAAGATATTAAGTGGCCAGAGAGTCTAAAGCATTTGAGATTGTCGGGAGGCATATCAAAAGAATTTCTCGAAACAATTTCATTCCCCAAAACGATCAGAGCTTTGGAGTTGGCCCACTGCCCTTTTATATCTTCAGAAAGTGTATACATCTTGCTCAGTAAAATTGGTAAAAGCTTAAAGAGCTTCATTATTCACTATCCGATGCCAAAATTGAAGGATGATTCCATGGACATGTTATTGATGTACTGCCCAAACTTGAAGTTTTTATATGTTTCCGTTGACTATGTCACAGGAGGGCTTTTAAGTGAAGAATTTTTTGATATTCATCCGTTACTGTCTTTGTGGATTGACTCTAGTGGATCCTTGGGGCAATCCTTCAAAATTCATCCAGATGATATTACCATTGCATTGGCCGAAGACAGATTGCCGAACTTGAAGAATTTGAAGATAACCCACAAATTGGGTTGGAACACTGAGAGTAATGATATCCAGGACATGATCGGGGTCTTGGAGGAACAAGGGGGTGCATTGTATGTCGACGCTTGATCGTCTGGTGTTTATTTCATCACCAATTTATGTCCATTAATGAATTTGTTGTTAGTATTGTTAAATATAGAGTTTTTTTATTTGTTGTGTTGTTTACGTTATCAAAAGTCAGACCTGAAAGATGCATCTTCGCTTGATGTAGTTGTTGTAGATATATCCTTGTTCTCAACACCATCCCGAGAAAGGAAAAAAAAAATATCAAATAGAAAAAAATAGGTGGTGTCTCAGATTAAACAAAAGAACAACTGTTCAAACTTGCGATTCAACAATAAAGAGACGATGAAAAATAAATCCCCCATAAAGCTGAAGCATGAAAGGGACGAGCTTTCCGAATTCTTGGTAAGCTACGAGGCAGGGCCTCAAAGACCATACTTCAAGACTACACCATCGTCGAATTTGACACAATTTTTGTCGAGTTTTTCACGTTTCGAAAGTATAGTATTCACCTTTCTTATGGTCTTAACGTTGTGTGTCAGGGTTTACAAGCTTGATCATCCAGATTCGGTGGTATTTGATGAAGCGCATCTTGTCGGATTCATTTCAAAATATATAAAGGGAACCTATTTTGTTGATGTACATCCTCCTTTTGTGAAATTGATCTACTATCTGATAGCCAAGTGGAACACTTATGGAGGCGAGCTCGAGGATATCAGTGTCGGTACTAATTATGGGGACGCTTCTGGTAAGATTGTTGTTCCTTACGTACCATTGAGACTGTTCTCTGCGTTATGTGGAGTTGCTACCGTGTTTGTCACTTACAAGACAGCTAAACTCAGCGGGTGCAGACCCATTGTTTGCTTGTTTGGCTCTTTGATTTGTTGCTTTGAAAACTCACTCATCACCCAATCGCGCTTCATTCTTTTGGACTCCCCATTGGTTTTCTTCATAAGTTTGGCTGTGTTCAGTTACAAGCTGTTTGAAACAAGTCAGCCATTTACTAAGTCGTGGTTCAAATATTTGTGTCTTTTGGGCTTTTCATTAACTCTGGCACTTGGTACTAAGTTTGTTGGTATCTTCACATTTGTGTTTATCGGTTTATTGACTCTCAAGGACTTTTGGTTCTTGATTGGTGATTTGAGCTTAAGTGGCCGTGTCATTGTGAAGCACTTTACTTCAAGATTCTACTTTTTAATCATGACACCTGCGGTGTTGTACTTTGGATTCTTTGCTGTTCATTTCATGTGCCTACCATATGTTGGAGAAGGAACCTCACATATGTCACCACAATTCCAAAGTACTTTACAAGACTCTATAATTCACGATTTTTATTCAGATGTATTATATGGATCCACTGTCTCAATAAGGCATGTTGGAACTGGTGGATATTTACATTCACATAATGGTACTTATCCGAAAACAGGGCAACAACAAGTCACTTTGTATGATTTTCAAGATGAAAATAATGACTGGACAATAGAAAAAAGAACCAAAGCAAATGATTCAGAGTTATTCGGAGAGGTATCTCCATTACGGAATTTGCAGAAAATTAGATTCTTTCATGGAACTCAAAGCCGATACTTAAGAGTGAACGATAACAGACCTCCGATGAGTGAACAAGACTACAACAATGAAGTTACGTTGATAGGAGATGAAAATTATCTCGGCGATGGAAACAATGAGGTTTTTGAAGTCAAACTCGTCTCTGAAAGATCTAGAATTATTCCAGGTTCTGAATTTGAAATAAAGGCAGTAGATTCCGTCTTCCAACTTTACCATGTTGGAACTGGATGTTATTTGCTTTCGCATGACACAAAGTTACCAAGTTGGGGATTCAATCAAAATGAAGTCATCTGTATTGAAAAACCAACATTGGAAAATTCTTTATGGTATTTCGAGAAAAACACCCATCCAATGTTAGAAAATGATCCAAAAGCACAAAAACTAGAATTTCCAGTAATGGGAATTTGGGACAAAATAAAGGAAGTACATAAGGTTATGATAAGAATGAACAACGGGTTGACAAGTGATCATATATATGCATCAGATCCAGTTTCTTGGCCTTTTGCTACAAAAGAAGTGGGCTATTGGAGTAAAGGCAATGGAAACGTTTACTTTTTAGGAAACGTTGTCATTTATTGGTCAATCATTATTACCCTTGTTGGGTTCATTACATTCATGTCTATAAGATCTTTATCTATTTTGAAGCCCTCCTACTTCGACAAAGTGGCAAAACCTACTGAACCGCAAACGGTGAAATACATATACAATATTTCTCAATTTGCATTGGGGTGGTTTGTACATTTTGCACCATCGTTTTATATGGGAAGACAACTTTTCCTGCATCATTATTTACCATCTTTATACTTTGGTATTTTAGTGATAATTCAAACTTCAGAATTTTTAACCTCCAAGTTCAAAATTCTCGGCTATTTGTGGATGGCAACCATCTTGTATGGCACCTTGACAGTCTTTTGGGATTTGTCTCCGATTATATATGCATTAAATTGGACTGTTGATGCTTGTAAGAACGCGATGATGATTTCAAGTTGGAATATCAATTGTTCCGCTTATGTATAGATACTTATAGATTAAAGAAATTTTCAATTCAGTCCCTGCTTTGAGCAACACCGCTTGCCATTTCCAAGATTAACTCATTGATGTAATCCAATAGTTGATCTTTCTTCAATATTGCATTTTTTTTCTTATCTTCAGCTTCGATTAAGCCCTCTTGTAAAGTTTCTATTTTCTCCATTTGCTCTTTTTTCGATACTCCTACCCCCGGCAACGAGTCTATAATCGTCAATATCTGTCTTGTTTTTAAAATTAAATCGGAGGACAACTCATTGATCGTTTCATTAAATTCTAATTCAGGAAGAATGGTGGCAGCATTATCTGAGACTTTCTCCTCTGTGTCAGACGTTGGAACAAAATCATGATGTTTGTCAACAAAGTTTAAAGTAGAGCAGAATTGCTCAATCAACTGATCAAGGCATAATTGAAGTTGTGTCAATCTATCAGCCATATTGAGATTGTCTTTTGTTGTTATTACTTTTGAAAAGTTTCACCAATTTTTTATTTTTTTATGTTTTTTTAATTTTTCTACAATTACTTCTTGTTCTTCAATAAAGGACGTTTGAATCAAACATATACAAGCAGGCTAAGATTGGGTTTGAGCCCTCTCCTTTTTAGCAAGTTTGATTTCTTTATATATCACTTGTAACTCGTTTCTAATGTTCAAAAGGTGTATAGAATTTTCGAGAGCAGTGCTAAAACAATTCTGGGATTCTCTTAATTGATAAGGAACAAACGCTCCAAACATGTTAATTGGGTTCTTGTAAGGTTGTTTCTCAGTTGTAGCTATCACCTTTGATCTCGGAGGTATTGCCTTCTGTTTCCTGTTTCGCAAATTTGCTTCTTCTTTGTCTTCTGACTTCTCATCGTATTTCTCTGATTCTTTTAGTTTCTTTTGCACCAGCTTCTGTATGGCTAAATTATCGACCAAGACGTGTTTCCCGTTTTCAAAAGACCTGATATTATGTTAGTAGGTGTAAAAAATAATAAGTTTGCAAATAGTTAGACATACACGTTAATTGCCGGTCTCATCTCCCTATGATCATAAAAATCCATATTAAATCGCCTATTACTGGCATAATTAGCTCTAGATAGGTTGATAAATCCATTCTTGAAATTCACACTATAGGATTCAGTTAACCTGATGTACTTATCTAGTAGATCTAAATACTGAATCACTTTTTTATCCAACTCTGTCAATTCTTTATCCTCTTCAGATAACTCAATGCTTGTCAATAAGTCTTCGATTTCCATTATATCTGTTTGGACCACTTGAGCATCTCGTATTTCAAGATTACCAGTAGGCTGATCTTTCCCTGATATTACCGATTCTGTCTCCATTTCTTATGCCTAAAATTTATTATTGTGGTATCTTAGATCAAAGAGATCAATTTCACCCTTTACGCTTTCTAGATTTTTTGAATTATTTTTTTTGTAACAAAATTAGAGGAGATCCCAACTCTATTTTACGTTGTAACTTATCAGTGATTACCAAAATGGATTCAAAAGACCAGAGTGAGCCTTTCTCATTACAGAACAAAGATACTGGAGTCTTCTTTTGATTATTGTACTGGAAAGTGTATATAAACCAATTTAAATGTATTAGATAATAAAAGATCGAATGAGTCAAAAGGAAATTGGTCTTCATTGTAGTTCATAGAGACGGTGTAATCAATGGCGTATGGTACTATATAAAGAAAAGTTGTTTTAAACACAAGTATAACCACCATCGCAAATAATGTCACAACCAGTTGTATAAGAGGCTGCATCACTAGCCAAGTAGAGATAAGCCCCCGTCATTTCGAATGGCAATGCTTCTCTGGCCATTGGAACCAAACTGATCATTTTGATCCTATACTCTCTTGGCAAGTGATCATTAATCCCGGAATCTACATATCCTGGAGAAACAGAATTCACTCTTGCGAAACTGGACCATTCAATAGCCAAGGACTTGGCCATATGGGCAACACCGGCTTTAGCAGTGTTATAAGGAGTGAGAAAGCTCGGAACGTTGGCTATTCTACCTGACATCGAAGCAGTAATGATCAAAGATCCTCTTCCGTTTCTCTTGAAAATTTTACCAACTGATTTGGCACAATAATATACTCCATTAACGTCAACGTCCAAAACCCTTTGATATTTTTCGCAATTTGGATCATCAGCGTCCAATACACTTCCCGCTCCCCATCCAATACCTGCATTGGCAACAAAGACGTCAATGGTTCCAAAATCAGTTTCAATTTGACTGACTGTCTTTTCCACATCATGAAGTTTGGAAACATCACAGACATAAGAACGAACCTTGTTACCGTAAGTTGCGGATAATTCTTTGGAAACAGCTTTGGATTCGATGTAATCAACAATAGCAACATCTGCTCCTGCTTGGCTATAACAGTCAGCAATTGAAAATCCAATACCCCTCGAACCTCCAGTGACAACTGCAACTTTTCCTTTCAAAGATAACAAATCAAGAATTGGTCTTTGTTGTGGATATGGAGCTGGAAGTTTAACTTTTTCGGCATAAAGGTGGGAATAAACAGCCTCAGCTTCTTTGATCTCGGAGGCGGTTGCTTCTAAAGGCATTTCAAAAAATTTATAAAATCAAGATCGATTGAGAATATGAAGAGACCTATGAAAATCTGGACGAAATTCAATGCCTTTTTATATTGAGGACATTTATGGCAATTCAAGGAAGAAATTAAAGTGTTGGTTAAATAATCTCCCCATCGATGAGTTACCCCAGAGTAATCTGATTAAGAATTTACTCCCAATCAGCCTCCGCTTATACTTTAGGCAAAAATTGGAAAAAGGCTCTTAACGTTTCCCGATTTAGAAAATTGCTTGTAAGTAAATTAAGGTTGTTAGGTGCACGGGGTGTTATAATGTGCTTGAAAAAAGTAATAATAGTCTTTGTGCAGGTTTTTCCACACCAGTGGGCTCGGTTTTAAAGGCTCGTACAATTCTTCGTAGAAAGAGTGATGTGCTTCAGATCGGTATTGCGAACGGATTTCGGTATAGATTAAAGGACGGAACTGAGTGAGTACGCAAGCAGATCTATAAATATATATATGTAGAAAAATACCACCCACGGTGCAGAAGTATAGATGGATCGACTCATATTTTCTAACGGTGTGGGACAACGTACAACACGTCCCCTTGGGACATGGCGGCTCTTTGTAGCTTGACAGATCGGAATCTGCCATTTGACTTCTTTCCTGTCGTCTTGAGGGAAAAACTGGGCGGGCGCAGAAAGGGCCTAGACCCTATTGTATTGTTTTCTGAAGTGCTTAACTATGTTTGTACGTACAGAAATATGACTTTTCCCCCGTCACTTACCCAGGTCAGACAAACACCGAACCCATACCGCATCTTCAAAATCTTCAGGATAAGCCTCTCAATGACAGATAAATCCATGGTCTATCCCGTCTGGTGTCGAGTGTATTTCTATACATCTGTGTCAAATGATATATGTAAAGAAGTCGTGCCCATATAGTCCAATTGTCCCTTTCCTTTTCATGTCGATAGCAAAAGCAAAAAACAAAAAAAAAACAAAAAAAAATGAACACACAAAACCCAAGCAAAACCCAAAGTAAACAAACTTCAGCTAAGGGCAGATTTAACCTTTACTTATCGAATTGGGTCTTTACCATTAGTATACACACAGGATAAGAAATGAATCAATCCATGGGCCAAGAGTTGGGGCAACAATCCCATAACCCATCCGCAGGCAACACAATGTTTTTGGATAGTTCTGCTCGGCCTACAGACCAGGTATTTGACTTGTCTAAAGCCACTCATGATGCCGCCATTTATTATCAACAAAACAGAAAAAAGACATCTTTGGAGAAAGTTGCAAAGCAATTCGGCACTACGGTGAAGAGAGTAAGAAACAGGGTTAAAAAGTTGAATGAAAACCCTACCTTCAATCCAAATAGTTATATCGTCAATGCTCCATCCAGTGCACCTCCTCCTCCAAAACCAATGCCCCATCAGGGAAGCATCAATGAAGGCAAGATTAAAAAGCCTACCAAGAAACAACAAGAACTGCAACGGGAAGTGCAAAGACAGCAGTCAATCATGCAACAACAAGTCGCCGCCGCTCAAGCAGCTAATGCTCTAGGTGTTGTCGAACTGTCAATGCATCAAGCTACACTGGATCCTTCAATGATACAATTGAACGGATTGGGCCAATCACAACCACAACAAATATTACAATTCCAACAACTGCTGGCACTCTCCCTGCTGCTGCTGCTGCAACAACAACAACAACAACAGCAACAGCAACAGCAGCAACATCACCATTCACATCACCATCAGCAACAACTTCCGTATCAACAACAGCAACAACAACAGCAACAACAGCAACAACAACAACAGCTGCTGATTCCCCATCACGGTACCATAATTGACTTCAACAATTTGGACAATTTAAAATCTTTGGTTAACAACGATAAAATGACAATTGAAGAGATTAAATATGTTGTCAACTATTTGATTAATAAAGCACTTGGGCAATAATTTATTATGACTTTCTTCTTTTCTTGTGTTAACATCTTCAGAATAACTGACTATCTTCACATCATTTTTTACTTTTGCTATATCTTCTTGTCAAATTTTGTATAATTCTATTTTTATTTGTGTTTTATGTGTTTAACTATGCCATTGCTATTTTGATTGAATAATTCATTTGGTTTCTACCAGCTATTTACTTCATATGTTGATTTTAATCCCGTTCAAAATCTTTCAACCCCAATGTACAATTTACATCTGTTTTAAAATTCTACCGATATCTTTGATTTCTTACATTGGCTTTGCTGTGGTCAAGCGAATAGGATGGACAATGTCAATGGAAATTCACATCTATTATCTTTGATCAAACATTTTTTTTCAGTGATAATTTCCCTAGTCTGCTTTGCTTTGACTAAGGGTAAACAATTTTTCTTTTCACAGATTTCCAATCTAAATGAGCTACATTTTGGTGGATGTAAGTCAGCTGGATATAACTCAGCGATAATCAAAGTTTTATAATCGTCCACCAAGCCAAGTTTCCCATATAGGGAGTCACCACTGGTGTCTTTCGATACACAGAAATGCTCCACCAATCTAACCGATTATTCTATACGTTTCGAGACATACAACTAAAATGTATTTAGGGGTTAATGCACAAGCTGGTAAGTTAAGAGGATCATTTGAATAGTCGACAACACAACCAGGTGTAAAATTGCCATCAGAGTCACGTACACGAAAGAAGAAGTGGAACATATTAGATCAGCACTCATAGTCAAACTGAGAATCAAAATGTTCTCCTTCAATGCAGTTTCCACTTAAAATATAGTAGATTTTCTTTCTCAGAAAATGTTGCAAAGCGACCACTCTTGTAACATTTGGCGTTGGAAAGGTCTTAATCTTCCTTGTGAAAGGTAGCAGATAACAGTAACTTCCACCTTTGGTCGGCTATACAGTATTTCCACAAATCTTCTGAGAAAGAACAAGATTGATCGAATAACTTTTTAGATCTATGCGAGACGTTTAGCGATATTCTTCGGAGGTTCGCAAGCAGGCAAAAGCTTCATCATAAGCTCTCTGAGAAAGAGCTTGGTAGCCATTACCCTCGGACACAAAATAAAACTCCCCGTCTGCGATGTACGTGATCACTGGTTCTAACCTTGGGGCCGGGACATTTCCTTCTGCGTAATCGATGTATTGTTGCTTCCAATAAGTGAGAATTATTTGCGGATGGACTTTGTGTCAAATAATACGTCTTGGTTGTCGATACATCTGCAGGGATATGATTTGAATCCGTTGAGGTGGTCTCAGTCTTTTTGAGTTTCAGTTGCTCTTGTATGTAATAAATATCAAACATTTGAGTTCGGGTCTTGCTGAACTATCACTTTGTATTAAAGATAATCGCAGCTGATATCAGACAACTGATTAACATGACGTTATATTATTTTTGTGCTGCTGGCTTCTTCAAGATGCAACACAGTCTACATATTAGTCAAAGTATCCTGGTGGCTAGTAAATCCTGATGGCAGTTGAAAAAAATGATTAAAGAGAAAATTGATGATGATGGACGCTTACAGAGAGACGCTTGCTTTTCTGCTTGAATTCCTTTTCATCGTTTTGTGCACCAAGAACTTTTGTCAGCTTCTAGCAGAGAAAGGAACAGTTGATGTTAAATAAAATTTCCCAAAATACGTAAGTCTTTTTATGTGGGTTTGGAAGTTTTATGAAAAAAATAGAAACCCATGAATTTTACCGGTAATATTCGACTGAGAAAATCGCGGAGAACATTTCGTGGAGATAAGTTATACGTGGGTTACATCTTGGAAGTATTGCTTTTGATGTAACAATGATTTGCCTAATTGAGTACTATGTGTAATTCAATCAAAAGTCGATAAAGATCTCTTTAAATTTATTCATCCATGTGAAAATTCCACTAGGTAAAATCTGACAAAAGTTTTTCAATTTAATTAGTAACTCTTGAGAAGTAATATGCTACATGGTACTATAATTTAACGAACATCATTACCATTCAAGTGCAATTACGAAATTTTGGACTTTCAAAATGCGGCGCTAAGCAATTTCGATGAGCAAAAAACATTGTAGAAACTCTATTTGCTTTATGTTGTGTTTTTTTCTTTCCTACAAGCGAAGAATTTAGTGTTACGATCTTTCAAAAAATGAATTCTAGGTAATTGTAGCAGGAGGTGCTAAACCTTTCTGAAGTTCACTGTGATTGTAAGTATAATGGAGAGGGATGGAAAGACAAATTTTGAAATATGTGATATAAATATTTTTTTTGAGAATTATTTGACTAAAAATTCAATTAAAGTGTTATTGCTGCATCAGAGCAATTTTTAGAATGACTCGCAATATTCTAAGGCCACAATTTATGAAAAGGCAATGATCAAATGGCTCTTATTCATACTACTTTCGTCCCATAAGGTTGTTAAAGAAAGCATATAGTCTGACTATATATTTCAACTGAGTTAAGATTAACTTTTATTAAGGGATGCAGATGTGGAATTATGTTTTTCTTACATCTTTACCTATGGTATCTTCTAGGCTCAACTGAATAAGCCCTGGAGAATGTC